>JABSTQ010006312.1:0-34655 GCA_013358835.2 Ixodes persulcatus | reverse complement strand
GATCAGGAGGAGGAGGGGGGAGGAGGGGCAAGATTACACGCTTCCTGCTCTGCCACTGCTCTGCCACTTCTCTCCGTCCTCTCCTCCCTGGCTCTTCTTTATCCTTTCCTACACCATGTGTTGTTTCAATATCAACTCTGCCTGCTGCAGATGCCTGGTGTCCAATATTTCTCCTGCCCCAACTGCAAGTGGAGGGCATTCAATCTGAGTTCATTGTTTCGTCATTTTCGAGTTAGCCATGGCCACGAAGGAAACTCGACATACGGACTACAAGGTTGAATGAAAACTTTATCACTTTATGTGTCGTACAGAAAACATGTCAGATGCAAGCATGCCGCATGTTGCATGAAAACGGTTTGACTAAGAGTCTTGATGAGCCGCAACATGCGAGGACTGATTTAAACCCGCCTTTAGCAGAAGCGGAAGGCAGTGTTTCCAATGACCAAGACGTGGAAGATAATGGGGATCCTGTGAAGCCCCTTGCACTCATGTTCCTGAAATGGAAGGAGGGAAGACGGCTTCCAGAGTCTACGTTGGACGAAATAGCTTATGACATTCTTAGCTCACTCGAACTGTTTGCTGAGCATTGTGAACCAACATCAGATCTGAAACAGCAGCCTAAGCTGCAGTGGTCGAACACGTTAGAAAACCTTCGAACTACCAGTGGCCGAAACGGCTACTGGAAAGCGTGCTTTCCATATGTGGAGCCACAAACTGTGTCTCGAGGAACAGATGTAAATCGGAAAGCTGACACTTTTCAGCATGTTCCTTTGTGCAAAATGTTAGAGTGCATACTGGAAAACCCCTGTGTGTGGAGCGATGGTTACCTCTCCAGTATCTTTCATGGCACCACCCACGATGACCATACACATTTTCATGGTGACCGAAAGAAAATCTGCATACAACTGTATAGAGATGAGTTTCAGGTTTACAATCCTCTAGGGAGCAAAAGAGGCGAACAAAAATTGATGGCTGTTTATTTGTTGATTTTAAAATTGCCCCAAAAGTTAAGATCTCGCTTGTCAGGGATACACCTTCCACTGCTGGTGAAGGAAACGTTTGTAGCTACATATGGTCTAAAAAAAGATCTTTGATCCACTTCTATACGACACTGCAGAGCTTGAGAAAACAGGCATCACTGTGAATGGAGAGGAGCTGAATGGCTCCGTGATTGCAGTGACTGGGGACAACCTCTCTAGTCATAGGCTGGGAGGATTTACATGCAGTTTCAACCGTGGGCGAATCTGTAGATTCTGCCTGGCCCTCCGCAATGAAATTTCGTACAAGCATCGTGAGTCAGATTTTGTGCAATGAACTCCTGCAGGACACAAACGTCACATAGACATGCTGAGGTCTGGGGCATTGACTAGTTCCCTCTATGGAGTGCGAGAGCCCTGTGCCCTGACCTTCTGTGGCTTCGAGGCCACCGAGCACTTCCCGCCAGATGTAATGCATGACATTCATGAAGGTGTCATGCCGTTCATAGTGAGAAATGAGTACTTAAACGGAAAGTCCAACATCAGGCGGAGCGCGCTCCTCAGGTTTTCTGTTTCTTTAGACATTTTTCTATGTATGTTGGAGAGCACCTTCCGTGTGAAAATGAGGTTTGACGACTGTATGTGTTACTCAGAAAGGTTGTCGACATTGTCATGAAACGCAAAGTCCCCATGACATATGTGCCTTACCTTCACCGGCCAATTCATTTTTATGCCTTGATTTTCACACGCTGTTTCCAGCTGCTTCTGTCCCATGCAAGTTGCACTACCTAACACATTACCCCTCGTACATTCTGAAGTATGATCCCCTTACTAACCTGTGGGCGATGAGCTTCAAGTCGAAGCACCAATAATTTAAGGATGTTTCCTGTAAGGTGCGGAACTTCAAAAACATTGCTCGTACGTTGGCATTCAGACACCAGTACTTAGAAACTTACATAGCCACACAAGTGAGCAGTGAAAATATTGTGACTACAGGCTGTAGGACCATCTTGTTTGAGCATCTGCCAGAGATGGTCAGATCGCACATAGTCGATTGTGGCCCAGCAAGGGACAATGTTGTTGTCTTGAAGTCAATTGCCAAGGACGGTTTTGTCTACTCGGAAGGCTGTGCACTCGTCCAAAGTGTAAGTGAAGATGACCACCCACAGTTTGCGCAAGTCTGTGAACTGTTCTGTGTAAACAAAAGAATTGTTGTTCTGGCCTATGTGCTCAACACCATTGAGTTTGAGGAACACTTTCATTTGTACACTGTGAATGTGACTGGAGAATGTGTTGTTCTGACCAACCTTCATCACCTCCAGTAGGAGCCACTGTTTGTGAAGAAAAAGATGAACAAACATGTAATAAATCCTCGTCGTGGTTTGTTTTGAGTGTGTAGTACTTAGAAATATGTAAATAGTTGTTTATGGTGTTTCAAACACTTCAAAATGTTGTTTTGAGAGGCATGTTTTATTTCTAGAAGGATACTGTTTTTGTGACAATGAAAATAAATGTATGACTAGCCTAAGTCGGGCATGGTCAGGTGGAATGGCCGGAGTATTTATTGATTGAAAGACAGAAGGCTTAACCTGAACCAATATCCTTGTAGCCTTCAATACTGGTGTCGGGGGACACAAGCCCGACCCTCTAAAGATGTCTTCCAATGATTCTCCTATTGCTCAACTACAACGTCTGGGGCTGTTGCACTTAAACTTGCTTACGAGAGCCCGCCGTGAACAGACTTGGCATCATCGTGTGCCATATATCTCCGATGATTGCCCCCCCCCCCCCAACATGCACTGAATGGGCACGGCAGCGTTACCAGCATGAACGCCTCCAAACCATGCATCCTTTTTGTGCAGATCCTGCTGGGCCTTCTGTATGTCCGACCAGTTCATCAAAGCAACGATAGTACCACGTTAAAACCAGTCACTGTTCCCCACTGCCGCCCACGTACCGACGTCGCTGCCGGTACTATCAGCGTATCTCGGCAGTCTGCATGGCCAGGCTGCGACACCGCCGGATTGGTTGACACCTGGGACATCAACGGCGCCACCTAAACAGCTACCCTATAAAAGCGGACGATTCCCGGGACGGCGGCAATGGGCACGGCAGCGTTACCAGCATGAACACCTCCAAACCATGCATCCTTTTTGTGCAGATCCTGCTGGGCCTTCTGCATGTCCGACCAGTTCATCGAAGCAACGATAGTACCACGTTAAAACCAAGTGCACAGTCACTGTTCCCCACTGACGCCCATGTACCGACGTCGCTGCCGGTACTATCAGCGTATCTCGGCAGTCTGCATGGCCAGGCTGCGACACCGCCGGATTGGTTGACACCTGGGACATCAACGGCGCCACCTAACAGCTACCCTATAAAGGCGGACGATTCCCGGGAAGGCGGCAATGGGCACGGCAGCGTTACCAGCATGAACACCTCCAAACCATGCATCCTTTTTGTGCAGGTGAGAAGAAACTACGGCAAGTGTATACGTAGCGACAATCTCTTCCTGTTTGTGCTGCCGTGCCCACGGTCATTGTACCCTTTGCTGTGTGATGCCTGTTCGTTTATCAGGGATTTGTTATTGCTGGGAGGAGATGTTGAAACAAACCCCGGCCCTGACATGAAAATTATTCTAGAACAGCTAAAGAAAATCTCAGATGACCTTCAGGAAATCAAAACAGAGAAGATTAAAACGAACGTAAGGCTCCTGGCAATCGAGCAGCAAATGGAATCTATAACAGCTCTTGACGGTAGAATCACTGCCTGTGAGGAACAAATGTCTGTAGTGGCTGGGACTATAAGAACACTCACTGCTAAGATCGGCGATCTTGAAAATCGTAGTCGAAGGTCAAACCTGATTGTTTATGGAATACCAGAAATCGTAAACGAAAGTAATGAATCACTTGATAGTTTTGTTACCGAAAAGATTCTCAATGAAATTCTCAAGGTTCAATCTGCAGGTTTTGAGAGGATACATAGACTCGGCAAAAAAATAGAAAACAGAACTAGGCCTGTCATTTTTAAGCTATTCGATTTCAGAGACAAGGCAAAAATACTCAAAAACTGCTACAAGTTGAAAGGGACGATCTATGCAATCAGCGAAGACGTTTCCCGCCCCGTACAGGAAATTAGAAAAAAACTGAAATAGTGCCAAGGAAAATAGAGATAGAAGAGGAAAAGTTCAACTAGTCTTCGACAAAATCAAAATCAATGGCAGTCTATTTGTTTGGGACGATATTAAGAAGGATAAGATTCCTCTTCAAAAAAACGACCAAGCCAGTGCAAGCAAAGTCTCCCACGGAACCAACCTACAAAACTAAAACTAATCAATCTAAACGCAAGAAGCTTGTTGAATAAAACTGTCGCTTTTGAATGTGTACTTCTTCACCACGAACCTGACATTGTCACTGTCACAGAAACTTGGCTATCACCATTTGTGCTTGATCATGAAGTTGTACCACCGAACTATGTTATCATAAGAAAAGACAGGAAATCACGTGGAGGTGGCGTAGCCATACCGTAATCATTAAAAAAGGAATCGTTTTTACTCGTTTCCCAGGCGAAAAATTCTAACTGGGACCAGTTGGCACCTCAACTGGTTTCAACTGGGATTAACTGGTCCCAACGGGGAATCAACTGGGACCAATTGGAGTCCAACTGGGACCAGCTGAGGGGTCAACTGGTTTGAACCATTCCCAGTTGGGAGTCAACTGGTTTGACTCCCAGTTGGGAATGGAGTGAACTGGGACCACTCAGGGAAGTAACTGGTTGGAGCGATTCCCAGTCGGACTTCAAATGGTTTTTCCGTTCCCAGTTCACACGGGGCAACAATTTTGACAAGTTGGGGGTGTATTGAACTTTGCTAATGAAGAAAACTAAAAATATTCACATCTTTAGATTTATACAAATAGGGAAATTTTTAATTAATAGGTACATTTATATATTTATAAAAATAATAAAATTTTAATTAACTAAACTAAACAATAAATAAATTTATCTTTTGGCCAATCGGAGCAAGCTGGCCGCCGTAACACGCGGGTGCGGATTAGTAGTACGCGCTGTCGACAGATGGCGCTGCCTATACGACGCCGGAGTTGGACGGACGACGCACGAAGACGCGACGCGGTAGAGAAGGGAGAAGGGTCGCCATTATGAAAAGGGCGTCGTTATGAAAATGTCGAAACTACAGCTGCGCTTCTTTGGACCCAACTGTACACACACCCTGGCGGCAGCGGTGAACTTCGAGGATGGAAAGATGCAGTTCAGCGATTGGAGGGTACCCAGGAAAGACCGGACGGAAGAGGAAACCGCCGCGGAGAGCACAATGACGAAAATGGCGGGAGGTCTACCTCGAAAATGTTCGACTGTTGTGACAGAGGCAATTGGAAATGTTGGATTGCAAGGTGGGAGCACTACCGCATCCTATCAGGACTTCACCTGCGCAACGCGGGAACCCGGGTGAGCACCTTTCTTCACGCGATGGGGAGAGAAGCTGAGGACGTCTTCACTAAAAGACGCCAGCGGCCGATCTTCCTTCATCTCACGAATACTACCTCTGAAAAAGCGATTCAATCGTCGCAAGCAAGCGGCTAAACCCGGAGCATGTACGTCACCGAACCTATTATTTAGTTTTATTCTCCAAGTTTTTGACAATAAAGACTTGTCAACCTTTCATTTTGTGCCGTGTTTCATTGTTGCTGGAGTTGGCACCAGCGGTAACTGGGACCAACTCCAACTGAGACCAGTTGTAACTGGGACCAATTCCAGCTGGGACCAACTCCAACTGGGACCAGTTGGACAACTCCAACTGGGACCAGTTGCAACTGGGAATTGTTCCATAAACCAGTTGCAACTGGGACCAGTTGGTCCCAGTTGAAAAGTTTCGCCTGGGTTGCCTGACGTACCTGACGTTGAGGCCGTTTTTTGCAAAGTCATATTCGAAAAGCATGCAATATTTGTTGGTGCAGTTTATAGGAAACCTGGCACTGAGCTTGACAGCTTGACCGCGTTGCATGATTACATGTCTAGTCATCTTAAAGATTGCAAACTTATTTTGTCTGGCGATTTTAACCTACCTGATATCAATTGGTCCACTCTTCAGTATGACACAACCTGTTCTGACGCACTTTTTGACATTATATCAAGTTTCAACCTCACGCAAATGGTTCACCAGCCTACACGTGACGACGGAACAACTAGTAACGTTCTTGATCTGGTATTTTTAGCGACCATCTTCCAGAAAGTGAAGTACAAGTTGATGTTATAGACTGCATATCTGACCATAAAATTGTTGTCTGTTCTTTCCGAATTCGCGACACCATCCGCTTTTCTTCGCCATCCTCTGTGCTTAACTTCAATAATGCCGACGACGCGAGCATACAATCTCATCTTTCCCATGAATTTTCTTTTTTTACGGAGTATGCCTCTAGCGATAACGTCAGCATTGACGATTTATGGAAAACGTTCAGAGATATAGTGCATTACAGTGTTACTGGATACATACCTACAAGAAAAAAGTTAACAAAAAAACACAATCCATGGATCAACCGCGATATCATCCATGCTAAGCGAAAGATTAAAAGAAAACGAAAGTCACTGAAAACAAAAGCATGCCCAGAGGGTAGACTTGCCCTTGCTGAATTGGTAAAAGTGCTAAAAAATAAAACAAAAGAAGCAAAAGAAAAGTATTACAACGTGACTCTTCATGAATTCTTAAAGAACTCTCCAACTAAATTTTGAACCATGTTAATCCCAAGAAAACGAACTCTCCCAGTCCAAACCCTGAGGAAAGCCGAAGTAAGGCAAATGAGTATAATAGTTACTTTCAGTCCGTTTTTACAGAAGATAATGGTACTATCCCTAATCTCGAACCTAACGCTATTGCTCTGGAGCCTCTAGTAATAACTGAACCAGGAATTTAAAACCTCTTACTCAACCTAGATACAAAAAAAAGGCAGCGGTCCTGATAAGCTAGAAAGCGATTCTGTCCTCTTGAACCAATTGCAATGTGACGTTCAAAACGCAAATGCTGTCGCGACAAACTTAACAGCTCATTTCGAACAGATTGCGATACAGCAGGACAATCTGGAAAATCAGTCACGACGCAATAACCTGCTCTTCTACGGCTTCGAGGATAACCAAAGTGAAACTTGGGCAGAATCGGAGGAGAGTGTGATAGCGCTATGCCGAGAAAACCTTGGCTGCTCTCTGGAATCAGCTGACATAGAACGCGCCCACCATCTTGGCCGATTCAAGCCGACAACAAAACGACCGATTATCGTGAAGTTTAGTGCTTTTAAAACAAAGCAAAGCGTTTTGATGGCGGCGTACAAGCTAAAAGGCACCCGGCTATCTATTGGCGAGGATTTTTCGGCACGAGTGTGTACTGAACGAAAACAATTGATTGAGTATGCAAAAAGTGAAAATGCGAAGTTTAAACTAAGATACAATAAACTGATTATCGGTAATAAAACTTTCGTGTACGATCATGCGGACCAATGTGTTAAAGAGTACGGCATCTAGCAATTACCGAAATCTTGTCGTGTCAAAGGCGGGCGAGAACTTGTAACACTTGTTGTGAACTGTCGAAGTGTCAAAAATAAACCAGATGATCTTGCCGCGCTCATTTCTGTAACAAATCCATCCATAGTAATGGGCACCGAATCGTGGCTCGACCAGTCCGTTTTGGATACCGAGGTGTTCCCTGAAGGTTTCACGGTATATCGGAATGACCGAAATTCTCGTGGGGGAGGGGTGTTCCTGCTCGTACACGAAAGTCTCATCAGCTGTCCAGTCGCTATTGAGGGCCTTTCGTGTGAGGCAGTGTGGTGTAGAATCTCTTTACAGAACGGTCAGTCTTTATCTGTCGGTTCCTTTTATCGACCCCCCAATAGCACCATCGACCATATTTCAGACCTGTACAAATATATGAGTGCAATAAGTTCAGAAAATATACTTCTGGGGGGAGACTTTAATTTTCCGGATATCCAATGGTGCAACGGTCGCCCAGTGACCAGCAACTCTTCCGCTGTTTATGCCGCATTTGTTGACATCATTAATGATTTTGAGCTTTACCAATTTGTTGATGAGCCAACAAGAAGCGGGGATGGCTGCTCCACAGTGTTAGATTTGGTATTATGCAATAAAATAAATGCCATTGAGTCTACATCAGTCGTACCTGGAATAAGCGATCATGACGCAGTGGTAACAAGGGCATCCTTTTCATTTCACGAGAACGCGACACCCTGTGGAAGAAAAGTATATATCTACGAATGAGGAGATTACACTAGCATTACAAATGATCTTTTTGATTTTCTTCCTGATTTTGAGGCTTTAAGTAATAGCGACGATGTTGACTACTTGTGGAACGTCTTCAAAAGCAAAATTCATGAGCTGGTTGATGCTCACATTCCTTCCCGCACTATCAGTTCTAGGCGTAGAAAAGATAAGCCATGGGTGTCAAAAGAACTTCGCAGTCTGATTAGCAAACAAAAACGAGAATATAGCAAATATAAAGTCAGTAGAAATAAAAATATGTATGCAAAGCTGAAAGGCATTCAAGCCGAATTTAAGCGCAAGGCAAGAGTGGCAAAGAGTGGTTATCTTGACTCCCTTGCTGGCAAAGTCAAAACAAACCCAAAGCAAATGTGGAAGTTTGTTAAATCTAATCGTAAAGAGACATTGGGGATTCCGCCCATCATGGTAGATGGCTCCTTAACTACTGACGAACGCGCTAAAGCTTCCTGCTTTAATAGTTACTTTCAATCTGTTTTCACTATGGATTTAACTGAGAAGCCTTTGCATGCCAATGAGGGTAGTTTTGTACAAATGCCAGAGATTGAAATTGGTCACAATGGAATTCTCAGCCTACTAAATAACCTTAAAGTAGAAAAGGCGATCGGACCCGACGGTATTCCGAACCATGTACTAAAATCATGTGCTGACATAATTAGTTGCTTTCTTTTCATTATCTTTACCCGGTCATTGCAGAATGCTACATTGCCTCATGACTGGAAACATGCAAATGTTGTACCAGTACATAAATCTGGAGCCAGAAACACTGTTGAGAACTACAGACCGATATCGCTGACGAGTGTTTCATGCAAGATAATGGAACACATTATTTACAGTAACCTTATCTCGCACTTGAATGCCAATTCTTTCTTTATTCCTACACAGCACGGTTTTCGGGCTGGGTTCTCGTGCGATACCCAATTAACTGAATTTGCCCACGACTTGGCTCAATCGGTCGACAGTAGGAAGCAAGTCGACTGCGTTTTTTTGGATTTCCGAAAAGCCTTCGATACGGTTCCGCACTGTTTTATTCTAGAAAAACTGAAAAGGCTAAATATCGATAAGAACGTGTACAACTGGATTGCAAACTATTTGACCGATCGCAAACAATGCGTAGTTATAAATGGGGTGAAGTCACCACCGGTTGACGTAACTTCCGGAGTACCACAGGGCTCTGTGCTTGGGCCACTCCTCTTTCTAATTTTCATTAATGACATAACCCAGGGAATTACCTCGCTTATGAGAATATATGCTGACGACTGCATTTTGTACCGTGAAATTAATTCAGACACTGATGTATCAGCTCTTCAAATCGATTTGGATAGAATCTGTCTGTGGTGTTTTAATTGGGGAATGACTTTAAGCATCCCAAAGTGTTGTCATGTAAGATTCACAAGGAAACGTAACATTTGTCAATCAACATACACCTTACACGGAGAAACTGTAAACGTTAAAAAAGAAGCGAAATATCTGGGAGTACTCTTTTCTGACGATTTGAGATGGCTTTCACATGTAAACTACGTAACAGGAAAAGCTAGTAGAACCCTGGGTTTTCTACGAAGAAACTTCTCGCGCGCTCCGCAATCGCTAAAACAGACTCTCTTTTTTTCTTGTGTGAAGCCCATTCTCGAGTATGCTTGTGTAGTATGGGATCCATCCCAACAGTATCTCATTGATAAAATTGAAAGAATTCAAAACCGTGCCGCTAGATTTGTCACAAATAACTACAACTTTCGTAGTAGTGTCTCCGCAATAAAAAATGATCTACAATGGAAATCGCTTGCAGTTAGGCGTAAGTATTTGCGTCTAAAATTTTTTCACTCGATTTTTTATGGTTTGTTAAAAATCGAAAGATCGCACTACCTGTTTGAGCCTTTTTATATATCGAGCAGAGTAGATCATGACTTAAAAGTACGGGAATACACGTCAAAAACTGATTTGTTTCGTAATTCATTTTTCCCACGGACAATAAAAGAATGGAATAGCCTGCCAAGCGAGATTGTTAACTTGCACAGTCCGGATTCATTTTTCTCGCAACTTCAGCATTGTGTCTAATAATTTATTTGAATCGGATATTGTATTCGTGTTCTCTTCCGTGCGAACCGAGTTTGTTCTCTTTATGTGTGCTTATATCTGTGTATGAATCTGTACATATTATTTTTGTGTAACTTAAGTGTCTTGCCGATCTGTGGTTGTTAAAATTTCAGTGTCTTGTTTTTGATGGTGACTCCCCCTACTGTAATGCCCTTGGGGCGCTGTAGGTAATAAATAAATAAATAAATAATATTCCTAACGCCTTCTTAAAACGATACGCTGAATGGATGAGCAAATACTTGTACATAATCTTTAATAAGTCACTTAGCACGTGTCAGCTACCCGTTGAATGGAAAAATTGTAAAGTCATACCTATACACAAATCAGGTGACATCGCCAACCCTTCAAACTTTAGACCGATTTCTCTTACCTGTACCTGTTGTAAACTACTTGAACACATCATTCTAAAGCACATTACAACATTTCTTGATGCACACCAAATTCTTTCTCCTGAACAACATGGATTTAGAAGTGGTATTTCAACAGTCACCCAACTCCTTGAAACTTTGCATGACGTGAGCCTTAGCATTAACAACAGAAAGCAAGTAGACATACTACTGCTCGATTTCTCGAAAGCATTTGATAGAGTTTCACACCCCAAGCTAATCATCAAGCTAAAACATGCTATTGGCGAAGGACCTATAGTCAGTTGGATTGAAAACTACTTATCAAATCGTTTCCAGTTTGTGCAATATGGACAAGAGGCTTCAGAAACTGTCAGAGTCACCTCCGGCGTTCCGCAAGGTTCTGTTCTTGCGCCAGTTCTCTTCCTACTTTTCATAAATGACATTACAACTAACATTGATGCTAAAATTAGATTATTTGCAGATGATTGTATCATATACCGGGAAATCAACACATCGGATGATCACCTTGTACTAAATAGCTCTCTTCAATTAATCAATAAATGGTGCGCTGATTGGCAGACGTCTCTCAACGTGAGCAAAACTGTTTGCATGTCTGTAACAAGAAAGAAATCTATTTCTGAATTTCAGTACGGCTTTGATGATGTAACAATTTCACGGATGACTCAGTGTAAATATTTAGGCTTATTTATTACTTCAGATTTAAGGTGGGACCTACACGTGAATCATGTAACGTCAGAGGCATTAAAAAAACTTATATACATAAAAAGAATACTCAAGCTAGCCGCTACACCCACTAAACTCTTGGCATACACTAGTCTTGTTAGACCAACGCTGGAATATGCTAACATCGTTTGGTTTCCTTACACGAAGAATAATATAGCTAAGCTTGAAAATATACAGCGCAAATCAGAAAGATTTATTTTTAACAAATACAGGTGCACCGACTCACCAACTGAACTTCTTAAAAAGTCTGGTCTCCTTACACTAGCTAACAGGGCTAAGCGACTTAGGCTTAAGTTCTTGTACTCTCTGCTGCATGATGCTTTCAAATTTGACAAATCCAAGTACGTCTCTTTTTCAAATACTAGACAGACCAGGCACAAACATGGTAAAACCTTGACTGAATACTGCTTTAAAAATGACTGCTTCCGCTACTCTTTTTTTTTTCCTTTAGCTACGAGAGAATGAAATCAACTAGATCCTGTCATCACTAACAGCACCTCCATCACATCATTTCTATCTCGGTTGGATGTTTTATTGCACAGTGATGTGTAATTATGAATGACTTTATTTGCATATTTTTTCCACGTGCGATTGAACAGTGGTTGTTTAATTTGGCTTCGAAAGTGTATGTTAACCCTTGTGTATTAATCTTAAAGGTATTTCTACTATTCATTATATCCCAGTGTTTATTGTACCAATTACTTGCATTTTCATGTTGTAGGTGTGATGAAATGTGAACGAGTGTGTACTTACTTTTGTGTGCTCCTTTCTGCGAAAATCCATAAGGGATTGGCAGTATTTTCAAATAAATAAATAAATAAATAAACCCAAGGCTAGAGCACTAGCTCATAGCATCACTAGATAGTCCCACTGCACAAACCTCGTGCAGCTTGAGTATCTACTGGCACTGGTAGAAGCGAGCGAGTTTAAAATGAATACATAAAATCGAAAGAATAAAACGCGGAGGACAAGCACAGGACAACCATGTACTGTACGTTTCAGTACGGGCCCATAGGAAAGCAACGAGACCGTACCGTCTCGCCCGTCTAGCCTTCGCATTAGTGCATCTCAGGATGAGACGGAATATATCATAAGAGAATCGATGTGGTCTCACCATTCTGGGCAGAAGTGCGTGAGTAACCGATGCTATTTTTGTGGTCGCTCGCACGTAAACAACCAAAACGTTTGTACACGACGCTCGCATTCATCTGGCCTCAAAAACAACTTGAGCGTTAGCTTGGATTGGATATCAGCTGCCCGTTGTGCTAACTTGAACTTGCGAAATCCGCCAAATTGAGCGGTCAGCCTTTTGACTTCTGCTGTCTTAGCCAAAAAGCTTGTTGGTCTGAGCGTATGTCTGCAATTTGGTGGTTTCCGAGTTTGACGACTCCGAAAATCGTGGGTGTACCACCACAACACCTTCTTAACACGATTTCTGAACCCGCGGGGTGTAAAAGGACGTACGAAGAGTGTAGGCCTTTCCGTACTCCCTTGAAGTTTCAAAAATCATGTAAAAATGGTGTAGGAAGGGTGTGAGCTCGGAAAAACACACTTTTAACACGAACATGGGTGCTCAAATTTTTAGTGTGTACACCGCAGGACGAGGGATGCGATAGAAGTTACATAATATTATGCACTGACTTGCCGCTTTCTAACGTTGACTTTTGTTTTCATGGGGCTCTTCTATGTTAGCGTGGTTGTTGAAGCCATAAAGAAAGAAATAGTTTACACGATAACGCAACACCAAAATTTATTCCAGATTTCGAGAGCCACGACGCCGCAGAAAGTCTTGCGTCCCATGCCATGGATGGTAGATGCCTGCGGCGCCGAATATTAGTGTCAAGCTATACAATATTATGTGTCATTATGCTTGTTTTACATGTTCTTCTCATAATCGATACCTCTTAAAAGCCCACTGTGGAACAGAAGCTATAGGTTGTATTCACGCACGGCTCAGAGGCTCACTGGACGACAGCTGCGCGATCTAGATCGAGTGCTGAATAACTTTTCTTCTGTGTTCTCGGAATAAGCAGGAACATGCAAGGTGGGGGCCCACGTGATCACTCTTCTCCCTAACGCCGTATGTGCTAAAGTTCACCCATACAGTGTGCCAATCGCATTAAGAGAAGTAGAACAACCGTTGACCTAGCTGCTGGAATGGGGCTTTATCTATCCAGTAGATAGCCCGCACGCTCACCCTGTGGTGTGTGTAGAAAAACAAAAATTGGCTCTATAAGGATGTGCATATATTACAGGAAACTCAGTGCGTGCAGTTACGGAGCCTCACAGTTTCCCTAGGGGGAACGCGACCGAGCTTTTGTATGAGGTGGCGAAGGCCAAGTAGATTTCTCTTCTGGACATGACGCGGGGTACTGGCAGATCGCGCTCGATGTAAACTCGCAAAGACTCAGTGCGTTTGCCACGCCGCGAGGACTCTACGCTTGGGGGGTTATACCATACGGGTTCAGCGATTCCGCGGCCACCTTACAGCTGGTGATGAACGGGGTGTTGAGAGAACACCGCGGATACACTTGCGCGTATATCGACAATGTATCGCTTTTCTCGGAGTTGTGGGAGGAACACGTGGAGCACTTGAGCTCCCTGTTGGAGACGATCGCTAGAGTGGGACTGACGGTCAATCCCACAAAGTGTAAATTCGCCCAGTCCAAGGTTAGGTACCTCGCTCACGCCGTGGAATTAAGAATACATTCACCCGACGCAGAGCGAATCAGTGCCATATCTGAACTGAAGGCAACCGGGACTGAATGCGATGTGCGCAGTGTGCTGGGTCTCTTCAATTACTACAAGGACCACGTTCCCGGGTATTCCGAGATTGTCCGCCAGTTGACTGACTGCTGCATAGGAGGGTACCGAACCTGGTGCCATGGACCAAGGCGGCGAACGATGCCTTTCAGATAGTCAAAGAGGTTCTGGTGGCGCTGCCGGAGCTCACCGCATCCGATCCTATTCGTGAGTACACGGTGACCACGGACGCCTCCGAGTTTGGTGTCGACGTGTGTCTGTCGCAAATTGCGGAAGACGCATAAGACCGATCGAGTTTTTGAGCGAAAAACTGAGAGAGAGCCAGGTGGGCGTTGACTCGGAATATTACGGTAGGTATTTTCTTATTAACTAATGGCAAGGGGGTTTTATAGCCTCACTTTCTTTTCAGTACGGAGTGAATATAGTTTAGACATTTAAATATTCTAAGCTTAAATGGTAAAACAAAATGGCTAGGTGGCATAAGCTACTGCCCGATCCAAAGGGCTCAGCCGGATTCATCCATCCATCAATCCATTCGTGCGGGTCTCCCAGGAGGGGCCAGTCGTTGGACGCCATCTTGCCGCACCTAACGAGACCAGGTTCCGCTGGAACAGGCACACGGCATTGCGCCGATGAGCACAAGACACCTGGTTAGACTCACGGTGAAAAACATATGTTTGTGTTGTTAAAAGTGACTAAAATGCAAATAAATTATTATTTTATTTTATGCGCATTATTTTTATATACTCTTTACAGTTTGTTGGTTTAGCTGCTGCACATCATGAAAAGTAGTAATCTTGCAACAGTTTTTTTTTACACTTTAAACCTGGAAACTGGCTTGTATTGTTTTTCACCTGTGAGAAGTGGATGGTCTAATTGTTGCCTGTCTCCTCTAACTACCCGACAGCTCTGTGTTGAACACACCAATATACTATTGTGTGTTGCAGGTCAAGAACAGGAGGGAGGAAAGAAGGAAACCACCTCTCCACGTTGTGATTGGTGGTTTGCTCCTCTCCACTACTCCTCTCCGGCGTTCGCTTCGCTAATGTGGAGAGAGAGCAAGAGATACTTCTGCTGTTCTTAACCTGTAACATGCTATAACTGCCACCTTTCTGTATTTGCTAGATATTTGATCCTGTACATTCAACTATATCTTTACTTTTTTGTTATATTTGTTTTTGATGTAGGCAGCTCCTTCAGTGGCAAAGACGCTGCTGCCGAAGTGAAGAAAGACTCTGATCGAGCGGTGCCATAATGTTGGCCTTCAGGTTGTGGTCGTCACGAGTGACATGGGGAGCAGAAACCCTGCGATGTGGAAACAGTTTGGTGTAAATGTTGACAGGCACAGCAGAGTCGTCGACATGACTCCCCACCCACAAGTACCTGGGGAGCAGATTCCTTTCCTGGCTGATGTTCCCCACCTTATCAAGAATTTGAATGGGCATCTTGTGCGTAACGGGCTCACGTGTTCAACTGTGTCACTCGAGCCGTTTCGCCAGCTCGTCGAGTTCCAAAGGAACCTCACCTTCAAGTTGGCCCCCAAGCTTCGTCCGGTGCTTCTGTACCCAAACCATTTCGATTTCGAGAAGAGGAAGATGAGCAAGACGTTCATAGGGATGAGCAGGTCTTGCCTTGTTGTTTTGTAAGGCACGGACTTTCAGGCTCGGTTTTAAGTAGCCTAGCGTTCCCTTGTGTAGCCTCGAGCATCTCCCGACCACACAAACCCTCAAGGATGTGGGCGGGGCTAAACTACGACACGTACACCACTCATTAAATACAAGCTGCAATATCCTCCGCATTCCAGTTGTGGGAAGCGTAAACAGCCTGTTAACGCGGCTACGCGAGGAACAGTTGGCCTCGAAACCAACTTAGTCCCCAAAAGGGAAGGACAGTTGGTGGTTCTGAATGCACAGGTTGTGGGAACAAAGGTGGAACTAGATCAGGCCCACAAGCTCGAGACAAATAAGTAAAACACACCTCACTCCATAGACGCATTAGCACCAGATCAACAATCACCTCCTGTATTTTATAGCCTCACGCTTTCCTAAAGGGGAGTCTGGACACAGGAGAGTGCAAGGACACTGATTGACTTGGGGTTGGGTAAGCAGGATTTGAAGGTACTAACAATTAATTGCCTCCAGAATTCACTTCAGTGTTTCCGGATGCAGCAACGGATGACCTCCGTGGTGACCCCACGGGTGATGCTGCATCCGGACAGACCTTTTTATCCCTAATTAACCCCTCCGTGCCTAATAACGGAGGTTATGGTCCCTCTGCCTTGAGAACTCAAAGGCAGCTACGAGACTGTTAATCGACCTTATACGTCTCGGACTCCATCTGACAACTGGCTTCCGAAACTACCGCGTTTGGTTCTTATCATCAAACCCTATCAAACCAACTCTTCTTCACGAACAGATGAGGAGGAGAATTTATCCAATCTTTTCACTGGCAAAACCGGGCAGCTAGACCGAAGAGCTATCCGAAGACCAACCTTCTGGAATAAGAATTGATTTTATTGCCCGCTTCATCAAATCGCTCAGTGCTCAAAATGGCAACATGTGTCCGTGCTCTGAGGACTGCAAGTTTCTTTTCAAAACAGAACTGTCAATTGGTTTTGGTCAGAGCTGATTTTTGCTTGTCACGGGTGTCATCAAGTTAGAACCATCTCGACGGACCCTGCGAAAGAACCAAGCGCAGCGGGTGCAAACAAGAGCCTTGGCGTTAACGAAGCGGTTGTCCTTCGCTCTATGAACATTGGTTCTGGACAGGCTGACCTCGAAGAGCTACTGTCTGTGATAAGAGTGCATCGCTGAGCAGAGGAGCATTCTACAGACGAGAAGAGAACCTCGGAAAGGTAGCAATGTCGTATTTTGTGGTTTTCCTAATTACAGATATATCTTATAGCACTAAAAAATTTGTTAGACCAAGTTATTAATTGTTATAGGACATAATATTATGATTTCAATGGATGGCTTGGATAATTTCTAGCCATTGTAAAAAATGTGCCGTTTTTCTCTTTCTTTTTGTAGCCTTTTTCCTCAAGGTTCAAGTGCAGCAAGGCATATATTCATTTCTTGTCAGCTTTATATGTCATTGGTACCTTTCTAGCATAAATGACGGCATGCACGCGTTTGCAAATACGCCACGAGAAAAAAAAAGAGAATCCTTTTGCGAGCGAATGACCTCACTTTGTCAGTCCGGAGTCGTTACCACCGCGTGTCGCCCTGGAACACAGTATACATTCAGCTCAGTAGATGCTGATTCAGCTCACACTGATGGTCACTGGAGCGGTATCTCTACCTTTAGGGGTTTTAAACTCTGCTATTTTGGAAAGCGTATTTGAAATAGTTTCTACCGACGAAGGAAGGCCATACATAGATGCCAGCTTAGTAGGTGAACGGCCGCTTTTACCCGTGTTTAGGGTTGACTGGTTGACTGGTACTGGAGCTTCCTCAGCTTCTATTCCTGTGCTGTAGATCTCTAAAACCGGTAACTTAACCGGCATGCTTCGTGCTTAATTTTAGCATTTATTTTTGGCCCAATTACTGGTTCTTACAAAATTCTTCGGCTGTGCCTATTTGGAGTGAACTTACTCTAGCTACCATACAATATTAGCTTCAAAGCTATGAACATTGTACACAATGCCCTGCCTACAATTTTAGACGCTTTTCTGGTTATGCGCATATTCAATATGTCCTTCGATATTTGAAGTCACGCATTTTATTATTTTTATTTCAATTTTTTATTATCGGAAAAAAAGGCCGCCGTATAAACTACTATTCTCTCGTGGTATGTATTTTGAGGTGTTAGTAGTTAGGGTTTTGTTGTACTAATTGAGAATAACATAAGCAATACAGAATATTTACTCTACATTTTGTCTCTTTTTTCAGCTTCATGGTTGCCTTATTTTTATGCATTCCTCATAAGCGCTTTGAAAGCATTAAAGGGAAGATGAAAGGGTTCTGTATTTGAGTAGAAATACTTAAATCGTCTTCATTTGACCCCCGGAATCACAAATATCAAAATTACTTTTCAATTTGGCGCACGGAGTCTGCAGAATATCATTTTCGAAGTACCGCTGAAGCCATGCCCCCCCCCCCCCCTTTCCCGGAGCGTTACGTCATAAATTTAGATCGCGGAATATCAGCTCTCGCGCATCTTCAGCGCCTATCAAAGCTATGCACTCGCACTTTTGCCATTTTCGAAAAGGTCAGAAAACGACTTCACGACTGGTGCCAGTGAGGAGGAATATTCCTGGCAAACTTCCAATTAATTGCACGCGCTACCCACACGAGCGACAGGCGCTTGGCGGCCGAAAGATCCTTTTTATAACACAACGACTGATCGGAGGTTTTTCGTATTTTCTACTGTTTAGTTACATCTTCGGGGAAAAACGAACGTGATATTCAAATGCACCGGAGAAAGCTACTCTAAAATTCACCTCTACCTCGTTTTTTGTTTTAAGAAACCTCTTCAGCGGGGAAATGAACGAGACAGGACGACAATGCGCCTCATCCTGGCGTCGTTCTGCTTTGTTTTTTGGTCGTTTAAACGAGCCTAACCACTTACAAGAAAAGACGATCTTCAGTTGATATAATGGGCAGCTTTAGTGTTAATATTATATATTTCCGGAGGTCATCTATAACCATTTCTTTTTTATGTGGGAAAGCCGCTTCAAAATATTAGAAATTAAAAAGAAATAGAGGTGGCATTTTTTAAAACAATCTTGTTTTTCTCACAACTGTTGGGAGCAGTCCTCTGCGAGGAAATGCTACAAGCGGGTCAGGAGGAAAAACGCCTAGCAGAGCAAGAAGAGGAGTTTTGCGAGGATGGGAAAACACCCTACATATCAGTAGTTGTCGACGGGGGATGGTCCCATAGAAGTCGCGGGCACAGGAATTTCGCAGACTCTGGAGAACGTTGCCGCAATATTTGGCCAAAGAACCAAAAAGCTGTTATACCTGGCAGCGAGGAACAAGGTTTGTGCAAGTTATGAGTACTATAACGGGATGAATCTCCCTGTCAAAATGCATACCAGTTACAAGAACTGGGATCAGTGCTCAGCTGCCATGGAACCAGATGTAATTGCCAAAAACTTTCAACGAAGTGTGGACATGCATGGTGTTCGGTATAGATTTTTTACATGCAACGCATATTCCTCTATTCACCTCCAGATAGTGTCTAAAGTTGCCTACGGACAGATGGTTCAAAAGCGAGAATTCGCAAACCACATTGTAAAGTGTTACATATTGAAAGCCGATTAAGGAAATGCGCACTTTCTCAATGGCCCGGGCATAACACGTATAAGAAATGGACCACAAAAAACGGTCACTCACAATGCTCTGGAGCAGCACGAATTTCGGGGCACTAGCGGTGAAGCGAAAGGCCGGTGATGTTGCTTGACTAAGGACCTTGAAGATGCCCTTTTGAATGAACCAAGGCATGTGTTTGGGTGCCATCAAAACAGCAAGTCGTTCTTTTGCGATAAAACGAAAGATGAAAATGTTTTCGAAAAACTGCCGCAGGTTTCGAAGATTCAAATCATGACTGCCGCCGGCTGGATTGTAGACAAGGCCGCAGTCTTATAAACGACACAAGCAACTTAGCCAAATGCGTTATGTCTACGGTAGCTAAGGCATCTGGAGGGGAAACAAATAAATAGAGGTCAGCGAGATTTTTTTCAACGCCGGTGACAGGCAGAGGGACAAAGTTCTCCAACGGCCCTGAAATTAGTGCGTTTGGATAATCTATTACCGGAGTGTTATGAGAACAATTTGCGTGTGTTAGCCTACGGTAGCCTCTCGACGAGGCACTCGAGGTTGAAGCTGGGCGCCGTGCAGTCCATCTTCCCTGGCAAGACAACTCTCAAAACAGCAGACTGCTCATGGAAGATATGTCGTCGAACCCAAGTACGTATTTTAGGCTGTTACCGCGTGTGTTCCCTCAAAACATTTCACACTCAAACACTATGCACATCGCCATTTTCGTTTGCATACAGGTTGGACCAAAGCTGCAAGCCCGAGATTGCAGCTTTGCTTACACTTTAGCTGGGTGTCTACTGCGAGCCCTCATACGCTCGCACTCACTTGGTATTGCTTCATTGCCCCCACAGAGTGGAGACCAAGATACAACTCTAGTGTCTGGTTTGCCGGCAGACGCAACGCTTGGTGACGTTGGTGAGGATAAAATGTCGCCAGAAGCACCCGCACGGTGCTCTAGACAAGTATGTACTCAAGTTAATATGTCGTTTGTTGTACCTGCCAATACTATCACATGGTGCGCCACTCTTACAGAACAAAAGCCAAGCAACTATTGCAATGACAGAATGGGGCAGTAGTGCAGCCCCAGCGTGCGACAGTTTCGTCTTCAGATGATTCGCTCAGTGACGACTCTGAAGAAGCCACGGAAGCTCGAAAGATAACACTCAGTGAGCCTGTTGGCATCAAACGGAGTCAAGTAAGTGCAGAATGGTCTAGCAGAGTATGCACTCTTGACAAACAAAATGTAAGAACGCAAGTGAGCTGGTGTAAGTTCATCATTGTTAAATAACCCGAGATTTGTTATTTTTCTGTCTTCATTGCAATCTCGGGTAAATCAACAATTATGTATGTACCTTTTGTCTATGTGATGATGTGACTTAGTGTGCAAAAGAAGAAGGGTGTTTCAACGAATGAATCGGCTCGGAGGGACAAGAGAAGACGACGAAGAAGAGATGTGGAGTGCGTGCTCGGAGAGCGTGCGAAAGACTGGCCGGGAGAATGTGCTGGGTCCGAAAGACACCATCGGCCAGAGCAATCGGCCCCATGCTTTTTCTGTCTGACCAGCAGCCCTGTCCCAGCGAGGGCACCACATAGAAATCTACGCTGCCCGGTTTCTTACTGCGAGAGCACATGGTACTGAACTCTTGGGTCATCAATGGAAGCCAACCGCTCCCGCTCCTGACTCCAGCCACAAACGTGGCCCGACAACGACAGCTCCAGACACGCGACCCGCTGTTGCGCATGGTTGTTCCAAGACATGGTGTTACTGGTGCGTTCCCCTTTCTTTCATTTCTTTAACTAAGTTTTTTTTTTCTTTTAGTATAAGCATATGAACTCTTGACGTTTTATGTAAATACATATGTGTTAAGAAAAACGAAGGATATGTCTATCTTGTCTATATTTAACCCTAAGGAACCTTGCAACAGTCTACTTTGCTGCAGGTTAGAATGCCTTGAGGTGCAATCACTTCATGCATCACTCTCGCAGAACAGGGACGAAGCCACTGCCGCTGCACCAGATACAACAGCACAACAACAATGTGCGACAGTTTGTCGCATGATGCTTCACCGGAGGACGACTCTGAACTAAACAAGAGGGATTGCCAAGCATCACACAGTGAATCCCTTGATCGCCTTCCAGATTAATTTGGTGCACGCTACAGTGCATTTACATGTGTATTTGTAAGCCGACCACCTCGATGCAGTGCGTGGGGCCAGACCCATACAAGTGTGCTAACAAAAGGTACCTGCGTAGCAATTAGTATTAGTGTGTATCTTATTGTTTTTGATGTGCAAGGTACACAGACATCAAACTCTTGGTCTGCCAGCGAAGGTGTGCGGACCGAAAAGCCATCTGAAACCTCATTCGAAGTTCAGGCATCGACTACGTTGCCAGGTATGTAGATGTTGTGACTATAAATGCTTACTGTTATGAAGAAATAACCATAAATGATCTTTGTATGCAATACACTTTTGTTGCAGATTTAGTACACAACATTATTAGTCTTGAAAATGAACTTGTTTCGGTAGTGACAAGACAGAGTTCTTTGGGAGACAAAACAGGCGTCCCAGGACATCCAGAAGTAGCCAAAAGAACCTCCCCAGAAGATGGCGGGCAGTCACGGCCGTGGTGTATCTCGCCCTTGTGTGGCATATTCCCAATCCCCTTGGAGTTCGATGTCACAACTCAGCTTCTGGAACCCGAGGCTGATCCTTTGGACACCGGCGATGGGCCCAGCGATGAGTGTAGCGACTTCAATAAATCTGAGGACATGTCTGCCAAACCGGACACAAGCTATCGACCTAATGATTCCATCAGAAGTAGTTATAGGGCAGATTCTTCTGACGCCATTGCTTGCTTATACGGCTTTGTGACCTCAGATGATGGAAGACCTCACAAGTATGTGCTTTTTATCTTGTGAGAAACCATAATTTTATAATATAACTAAAACCTAGCGAGGTATTTTTAGTTATTTTCGAGTCTGACTAAAATAATAAATTAACCTAACAAAAAAAAAAAAGAAAAAATATAAAGGGGAAAAAGTAAACGTATCTGAAATTTGAAAGGTTGTAACTGTACTGCTTGTTTTGTTTCGCATGAAGTGCAACACGTCTGCCGAGACAGCTGACCTTCTGAAGGGGAAAAAAAATATCTGGTCAATGCGTCAAAGCTCCTGGAGTTGTTTTGTTTGCAAGGGGTGCATGGCCCTAAGAGAAACATAACTGAAGCAACGGGGGACCCTGCTTCACGCTGTAATTACATGTGTATGGGGCCATACGAGCGTATGGGAAAATCAGCCGACGGTTAACGGCAAGGCACTTATGAACATGCTCCTGCCTGCTGCCATAACATACTGTGGGCGAGCCCGACACGTGTTCTGCGCACTCTGTGGTCGATAGGTGTCGTTGTAATACACAAGACTCAGTTCTTCAAGGTATGAAGCTGTCTGGTCTTCCCTGCTGCAAAAAGGTGATCACACCTGCAGCCTTCAAAATTGCTCGCTAAGAGGTCATTCTTTGTAGTGAAGATTGACGTTTGATTTTTTTTTATTTCAAAGGTCTGGAAAAACAAAAAGCAAACTGTTCTCCTGACAGCAGTGTGTGGCAATAGGTACCAAAATATTGAGGTGGGCTAGTTGAATATGCATTATCGGAATAAATAGCGCGAAGGTCAAGTACAAACTGACAGAACAAGCGCTGACTCACAACTGTCGTTTTAATATTCATACAGAAGACGAGAAAGTGGTAGCGTTTCTCTCTCGTCTTTCTTTTCGGTATGAAAAATTCTAAAAATAAAATAGTCATGATGGGAAGAGGAAGTTACGTTAAAAGAACTCAGAACTCGTCTTCTGTATGAATATTAAAACGACAGTTGTGAGTCAGCGCTTGTTCTGTCAGTTTGTACTTGACCTTCGCGCTATTTATTCCGATAATGCATATCCAACTAGCCCACCTCAATATTTTGGTACAGTATCTTTCTTCTGCATTGGGCCCCTTTCCGTGTGCATCCCATCCCGACCCAGTTTCTTTTTATATTGATTTAATTGCCATTTCAACCTGCCGAGCAAGATTCTATGCGTTCGCCATTAGAAGCAATGTCATACCCCATGACATCGGAGGTATGTTCGGTCTGGCAAAACCATCAATGCGCCACAGCAAAAGGATGTGCAGGAATCTCCGATCCGAACTGTGGAGACAACTTAGGTTTTACCGTGAGTGCCTGTGGCTACTAGCAAACACGGATGCCTCCGCTTTCAACCATGAGTCAAGATACAAGTCCTTCCTCCACACTTCAGCCAGGATGACAGAATCTCTCTGGAGGACCTACATACCACACCTACGATATCTACGAGCCAAACATAAGGAACACCAAGGCGAGCCGGTCAGATTTTTGGGCGAGTCCTCTCTTCCCTTAGCCATTGAAAAGGTCCTGGAGAAAGGCCCCAAATTCTGTACGGCTCCGCACATACAGGGAGTACAGATGCTGTCGACTGTACGCGACATTGCTGCAAAAGCTCCAGAAAATGACAGGACCAGATGTATTGATGAATGTGTGGATGTTTTGTTGAAAGCCGGACATGTTAAGAACCAGACATTGAGACCTAGAGTGGTCGAATATTTCAAAACACACAATTTGAATCTCCTAGTTTCAGATAAGGAAGGAGGATTTGTAGTTTGCCCCAACAATATGTATTTGCAAAAGGCGACTGAAGCCATACATAAGAACTTCAACTATTTGCAAGATATAAAGACCAAAAAAGTGAAAGCTAAAGCACTTCAACTGTGCTTCAAGTTTGAGTTAAAATCTGAAAAAGCAAATTACAGCATCCAAAAAAGATGTTTTGGAAATGTTCTTTACGGCTAAAACACACAAAGGGGAATGTCCCTTTCGGGTAGTTGTAACTGGAAAAGGTTCTTGGCAAGGAGCTATGTCAAGGTTCCTCTTTAATCAGTTATCAAACCTCCGCCTGAAAGATCCGTTCTTGATTCCAAACTCAGAACAAGTTATACATGATCTAAAAAATGAGAACATACTAGTTCAATATGGATTTTCTCTCGATGTGGAAGATTTGTTTTATTCAATACCTCCTGACCAACTGTTCGTAGCTGTAAGAGAATGTATCGAAGAAAATGGCACAGTGCCCTTCCAAAACAACACAGGCGTACATCTTGAGACATTCTTGGAGTTACTGACTTTCTACCTAACATCCACAGTTGTATCATTCAACGGGAATACTTACCTGCAAAAGAAAGGAATTTGCATTGGATCATGTGTGGCACCAGTGCTATGCGACATCTTCTTATCCAAATGCGATCGGGCCATCGCCCAGCGGGTATCCAACAGCCAGGTGTCAAGAATATACAGATATGTGGACGATTATCTCGTGCTACTAAAAAACAGACCTGATGTAAATAACGAGCAACAAATCAACAACATATGTTCTATCTTCACTGAAAACGCACAAGAACTGAACTTTACACATGAGCTACCGACAAACAATAGCCTTCCATTTCTTGATCTACGGATGATATTCCAACAAAACCACACTTGCTGGATGTACATGCCACGCTCAAGAAAACAATTACTCCAATATGAGCCCTCCCATTCAAAACTCATTAAAATGGCTATAATCAAAAACTCTCTTAGCGCATTCCTAAAGAAGTCATGTGACCACACGGCAAGACAGAGCTTTGATACACAGATACACCGACTGAAGACCTCTGGTTATCCAAGTGCCACCTTGTACGATGTAGTAGAAAGAATGATCAACACCCACAGACAGAAAGAAAAAGCCAAGAACAAAAGACAACGCCCGGCTGTAATACCTTACATTCACCGGGTATCACACAACATGAAAAAGGTGACTGCCAGGTATGACATCCCTGTCGTCTTCTCAGCACCAGACAAGCTAAAGAAGCTTTGTCCTCTGATAAATTCCCCACAAGAATGTCGCAAAGAATGCGACCAGAGACACAAGCAAACATATATACCTTGCCAAAGCCAGGTCATATATGAAATACCTTTCACCTGTGGCAGAGTATATGTCGGCCAGTCTGGGCGGTGCGTGAACACCAGGTTACGTGAACACGCTGCGTCAGATATGTGAAATGTTCGGCGATACTATACATTTAACGTATACGACACAATTGCCTAGCAATTTGCCATACATTACAAATGCGAACCATTTCTGAGCGAACTCTCCTCACTTTGAGCATCGGTCGGGGGCTGGTGGGGCAGCAGGTCACCGCTGGTTCTGTTTGTAACCATGAGTGCGCGAGACGCCAAAAGGTGTCTTTCCCGCGTTTACTCACAGCGCTCTTCACCAGAAGTTTCAAGTTTACAATGTGTACACTTGATAGTTGTTCTTAGAATGAAGCGATACTGGCGCTGATAAACCTGGCAATCTTCCAGAGTCTTCCATATTGGCGAGCTCCTCTCCGTCAGTGCGCACAGGTGGCCGAGCACCTTCTTGCCTACTTCCCTCGTCATCTACCCCTTCTGATCACGTGACATCCCCCATATACCAATCAGCATTGAACTTCACAGCCAGGCTACCTTGTACTTCACTTTTCAGGCTTCACAAAATGCTGAGCACCGAGCCAAAACTTTTTACACAGTAATAGAACAATTCTTTGGTCATTGCATTGCTGGAGTGACGATTCTGTTACCCTGTCTTTCAACATCGGTCAAACGAAGTGAAGTCAAGCAACCACATGGAGACGGAGGGCCTCAAACGTTCGTTTGACTACCTCCAGGGTTGGCGGTTCTTCCCGGATGTACTTGTGACAGACAGGCACGTTGGAATGAGTGCCCTCATAAAGGGCGGCTACCCGAACACGAAGCACCGCTTTGATGCTTGGCACATTGATGAAGGTGACTATAACTTTATTTTAGAAAATAAATCCAACAGTCGCTAACCTGGGGGACAACCTCAGATTATGTTTTTCTTCAATAAACAGGATATTTGGGTTTTTCCTTGTGCATAATATACTTTAGCAAGCTATGCTGCTTGGTTTTCCTGTTAAAGTATCATTTCGTCTATTTCAAGATCTCCTCGTCACACAACCGGTATAGTGTGACATGCTCAATAATCAAGTTTCCTAAAATGCTATTTCAGCATGGTCCCATACACGAACTCATGTTAAAAACTTGCCATCCTTTGACGGTGTCAAGTTTACTTGGTCGTTGATGCTCATATTCTCGTGCAAAACGTGCTATGCCTCAGGTTGTCATGCGTGTACATTTTTTTTTTTTAATTTCTAGGAACTGGGAGCAAGGTTGCTACCGCAGGAAAACAAAGCGAAAGAGCACCCTCAATAACTGGATGAAGACTGTTCGTGCTCATGTTTTTGGTGCGCTCAAACCAGCAACGACAACGGTGCAATGGTGCTTGCCAAATGGAAGTCGTTGATGCGGCATGTCATTGACGTGCACCTGAACCCTGACCCGATGTACCCTGCGTGCACTCATACCTCGATAGAGAACCGCTGGTGGCTCCATGAAGGTAATGCTGATTGGTGCTTGATATATTTGTAATGTAAATTTGTAAGTAATGGTCAGCTAGGCATCAATAGCAAGATTTGTGCTTCTCTTGTGCTATGCCACATTGTACTAGCAAACAGAAAAAGGAAACTGAAGATGTTGGGAACTAGTTTCCGGAAGTGGTTCAATAGGCCGTGACTTCTGCATAACCTTGAGTAGATTAAAAAGTGTAATAAACAAAGTGGAGGGTGATGAAACACTGTCTGCTCTTGATTGGACTAGCTGACAATAACATATGCAAAGAAAGATAACAGATTATTTTACTACAGTCCACCTTTTCCGCTGCTCAATGAGGTATATTCGGTGGTAACGTCGTGTGGCTGACTTATGCTGAAAACAAATATTTTGTGATGATCTAATATAGACCCCTTTAAAAATATCTGGCAACGGTGAAAATCAGCTAAACGAGTGCCGCAACATTGGGCGGCCGACACCATCTTGCAGGGTTGTTCCAGACGCCCAGACGCGCGTGCGGCTGTAGGTGCTGCTCTCTCCAACGACACATTCTTATTTACCTCGCTCCTGCATGGCTACAAGCGGGGTTTTCCCCATCACCGGTTGGGTAACCGACATCTCCCAACTTCCAGCTGTGAAAGACAACGAAGTGGAACGTTTCTACGAGAGTCGATCGGAATCGATGCGTTGCTTCGAGAGAAGCTACAATTTCCTTGTGGAAGGGTTTGTCATCTCGTCGTCCGTGAAGGCAAACTACGCGAGAAAAAGGTAAGAGCACCTTCGATATTGCAAAATTCGACAGGCTTTGATTCGCATAGGTGTCACTCGCTGAGAAAAGCAACCGGCCAGCGATCGTCGAACAGATATCGCTGAGGTTCTCGCCGATCGTTGGCTTTGCGTATTTTGTACCACGAAAAAATATTTTTACGGGGGCAGGCAGGCCGAACACAGACGTTCACTTCCTTCGTTGCTGCCTCAAATAAGTACATTGCGCTACGCTAGTTGTACTGACTAACAGTGTACTACTACTAACGATTGCGAAATGTAATTGCTCTTTCGTTCGAGGGCGAGGGTTTTCGTCGCACCGGAGGCTACGAAAACCCTCGCCCTCAAGCGTCCGTTCCGGCAGTTCGCACGTCGGATCGGACAGTTTTGACGCGCATGTGTTTCGCGCTTAAAGGTGTAGAGAACAGACCGAGACACTTATCTAAAAGGCTTTCACCGCGCGAGTATGTGTGCAATGTTCACAGCGTCGGGTTCTTGCAGCATTGGCTTCGCTCGTACATGAAATAAAATCACAGACATGCGCGGATGTAAAGCTCCGCACGCAGCTGTGGGATAGCAAGAAAGCTACACCCTTGAGCAGCATTGCATCGCCACATCACCCACGGAGTGTGGAAAGTATCAGTCAGTGATACTGTGTAGTCTCCTCCCTAGCTGAAACAAGGGAATCAAACTACGAATGCTGCAAAATGCACTGAGGAACAGGGGATGCAAGGCACGATACTCAACTCAGTGCTGGCTTTTACTTTTGTTGGCCGCGCGATCGTGTCTAAACCCGTCAAAACATAACGTGAACATCGATAAGTATGTACCCTTGTTCCGGACGAGTCCAAATACCCACTCTGTTTACAGTGGGGCACGCAGCAGTAGGTAGGCATCACACACATGGTCGAAAATGCACGCGCCGCACGCCAGTCACGCGATGTCAACTGGTATCGGCGCTGCTGCCGCCAACCCTGCAAGATGGAGGCTGACGCTGATTGCCGCTGCGTTCAACAGATGGCGCTGTTTTCTGTAAAGGGTCTATATGTGAAAATATAGATCTTGCAGTAAACGTGTATTTTTTTTTTGTTCAGACATTTTTTGGCTAAAGTATGCGTATCTTCACGCACTTACTCTAATCCCAGTTGTACAGTGTCAAATTGCATGAGCTGACCTGGCCATTGTGTAATACCATAATTATGGTATAGCAGCAGTTTCTTTTTTTTTTTTAATCAGCACACTTACTTTGATGTCATGAAGACACACAGAATAAAAAAGCCAAATTTCGAGTCTGCACAGAGGAACTGTAGACATGACCCAGGCAGTGTTCAATGTGCATTGCCCGAGCGATTAATGTGGTGCTGTTTCGAACTGCAGGATCTGAGCAATTCATCGCGGTGGAAAAAGTTGTGATGTCGCGTCAGCTTTTGAAATACATCCCAAGGATCTCTGGAGATGCCCCACAGGGGGCACCTGTGAAAGCAGGTGTTTGGAGAGTGGCGTCTCCATGAACCTCGAGCAATGCGGATTCGCCCGCACACATCTGGCTGTGCGTGGCTTTCTCCTGTCCGGGGGAAAGGGCATCCTGGTGGTTAAGTCGAGCCCGGGGTAGGTTTCGACCCTTCGGGGCCTCCCGGGTTAGGCAATACACCACATCGGCCCCTGCTTCCCGCAGATGGGTGTACTGGCTTGGTCCGACCAGGATGATTCAGCCAGTCGCCACTTCTTTTACTATCCCCTCCTTTCTTTCAGCCTTGTCTTCTTACTCTTCTCATTTCTCTTCCTTCCTTTTCACCTTTTTAGGCGGCAAGGACTAACCTTGGGTGGCAATAGATGCTCTTGTCTTGAACTACAGTTGGTTATAGCGTCTTGGTAGTACTGGCAGAGCCACATACTCAGACAAGCCCCGACTGTTATGAGGTGTTGCCTGTCCCCTTGTTGGGCTCCGTGGTGGGCTTCTATGGCGTCCTCTACCAAAACCTCCTCAGGACAAGCGTCCAAGCGGCCTTATCCTGAACTAACCGAAGTAAAAGATGTTGAGCCTGCAACCTTCACAAGATTCTTTGTTATTCATTCTGAAGATGAACACCGCCCCACGGGAAAAATGCCTCATTTTGTTGTAGTGTGCTAACTGCGATGGTGTACATCCCGCCTACTCGTGCGCATGCCCCATATGGAAACAGGAGAAAGAGATCCTTTCAGTGAGAGCCAAGGACAACCTGTTTTACCCCGAGGCCAAGAAGCGCTATGCCTTCTTGGCAAGGGGGAGTTTCCTCGAGGTGGTGCGTAGGGGGCTTGCACCACATTTTGAGCCTCGACCCTTCCAAATTCTGTCCGGGAACCGGGAGGCCGTCGGACAGCCCCCACCTACCAAGAAATCAAAGGTGGTGGTGTGCCCAGAGGGACAGCCTGTCAAACAACATGCCTGCCCTGGTTACTCGGTCTCCCCCTAGGAGGAAGGAGCGAGCGCCTCGCCCTAAGCCTCTCGAGGAACCGTCCACGTCTAAGGAGAAGCGGGCTCCCCTTGCTGCCTCCACCGTTTCACCTGAAGGGGAGCAGATGGATGTGAGTGAGCCTCCTCCGATTCGTTTGGCTCGTCCTGATGACTCTAAACTAAAGAAGTTATCCCAGAAAAACACGATACCATGGCTAACCCCGGCCAAGCCGCCTGAGGGCGTCTAGGCAAGACCCCCTTTTAACAATTTCACCGAGAATTTAGTTTCATGCAATGGAACCGCGGAGGACTGCTTCACAACATTGACGATGTGCACTTTTTCGTGATGAGCTGCGAGCTCTAGCAGTTGCTCTGCAGGAGACTCACTTCAATAGCACTCATATCAACATGTTTCGTCGTCACCATGTTTTTTCCAAAAGACCGTGCATCATCTCATTCTTCGGGTGGAATTGCTGTTGTGGTAAGAGTCGATATTGCATGCACGGCAGTTCCACTTCGGTCACCACTGCAGGCTATTGCAGTGCGCATTCTCGCAGATCTTCTCATCACTCTTGTCCCTTTTACCTTCCACCAAATGTTCCGATTGACTTTAACAATTTGAAGGACCTGCTGAAAGAGCTGCCGAAGCCTTTTTAATCTTAGGGGATTTTAATGCACACAACCCCTTATAGGGAAGTGCTCAGTTGGACAATCGTGGAAAAGTCATTGGACGTTTTTTACTTTCATCTTCATTATGCCTTTTAAGCAGTAAACAACCAACATTTTATAGTGTGAGCCATAACACTTTCACATGTATAAACTCGTCCATATCATAAGCTACATTATGCCCTTGTTTTTCATGGGAGGTTTTAGAGGATCCTCTTGGCAGTGATCACTTTCCCATTGTTGTAGAAAGTCAAATTCCACTGCCCAATATGTTAAAACAAATTCCCCGATGGAAACTTGATAAGGCTGATTGCGGACTGTTTCAACTGGAGGCCACACTTGACCCGTTAATGCTTGAGCGTATGCCACCAGATGAGGCTACTTTATATGTTACCAAGCAAATCATAAATGCGGCACATCACTCTATCCCCAAGACATCCACAAACCTTCCGAAACGGTAAAAGCCGTGGTGGACCAGGACTGCAGCACAACTAGGCGAAACCAGAAAAAAAGCATGGGACACCTTTCAAAAGTATCCAGTTCCCAAAAAAACTTGATGGAGTTTAGAAAAAGAAAGGCGAAGGCTCGGAGGACGCGAAAGCAGGCAAAACGGACATCTTGGAAGAAGTATGTCTCTTCCCTGAGCAGCGCTGCCTCCGCGAAAAAGGTGTGGGACCGCTACCGCAAAATTAGGGGTGACTACCGTGGTTTCATTGTCCTTCCTCCCTTCGCCTCGTCTCCTGCATCGTTAAAGGACATAGGAAATGCCCTCGGCATGCACTTTCAGTGTGTATCTTCCTCTGATAACTGATATCAATGCTGCTTTTAAGCTGTTCAAGAGGAATGCGGAATGTCAGAGACTGAAAAGTTATCAGGTGCGAATTCTGAACCTTACAACAAACCTTTTACGAGCTAAAACTGGCTCTTGACACCAAGAAACAATCCTCACCAGGTCCCAATTCTATCCACTATGAAATGCTTTGTCGGCTCTCCTTGGAATCGTTTGGGTAGTTGCTTAAATTCTTTAACCGCCTCTGGGAAGACTCCTACTTTCCTGAAACCGGGAAAGGACCCCTCAAATCCATCAAGTTACCACCCAATTGCACTTACTAGCTCCCTGGGTAAGACATATGAGAGACTCGCTAACAGGCGACTTGTATATTTTCTTGAAACTAAAAATATTTTGGATAGAAATCAGTGTGGTCTCAGACAGTGTCGGTCCACCTTGGATCACCTGGTACGCCTTGAAACCTTAATTGGGGAAGCATTTGTAAACAAGCAGCACTGCGTTTCTGTATTTTCATAAGTTTTCCCCAAACAGCTTGTAAGTGCAATGGGGCAGTAGCTTGAAGCCAGAGAAGGATCTTTTCCAGGCTTCAGCAAAGGTATAACGTGGGTACTTCTCCAAGAATGTGGAAAAGCAGCAACTTCCCAAAGGTAATTGAAAAAGGAAAGCAGGTGGGACAAAGATTCATGAGACAGGTGCTTAAGCATCTCGTAGTGAATTCTGTCTGGCCAAGTTGCGGATTGCTTTTTAAGCTGAGCGCAACTTAGAGTTCACGCATTGTGAACGGTGGATTGTATGCAACAGAGTTGAAGCCTAACATAGTGATTTTCTGCTTCTCAGCGGTAGACCGGAACTTTAAAAACTCCGTACTGTAATTGGAAGAACTGCAAACATGCTGAAAATGTTCTGCGAGAATGTCTGCTTGCCCTGTTAGAGATGCTGAGACTGAAGGAAAAAGGGGAATCCTGAAAGCATGGTACTGCCTGCGAAATTTTTCGAGACGATCCCATACTTCTTTAGCAGTAACAAAACTATTTAAGGATGAAACATACTTTGTCCTTAAACATACTTTGTCCATGAAGCCCACTTGACCTGTTTTCGCGTCCACCGAGCTTCTGCTCTTTTTTTCCTAAACTCTATCAAATTACGGAAAGTTGGATATCGTTGAAACGTTCCCCACGTTTTGTTCTGGCTTTTCCGAGTAGAAGTACATTTTTCATTCCACCAGGGCTTGCACCTCGGGGAAGATTTCCTGAGGTCTGTGGAATTGAAGTAGAAGCAGAATTTATAATGCATTCTGTAACGTAAAGTGTCACATCCTCAGGAGTCAAATGAAGAAACGAGGAGGGATTGAGTGTTGCTTCTAGACCAAAAATAGACCAGTCGGCCTTTTCCAACTTCCATCGCGGAAGGCCGGTTGGTATGGATGAAACTGGTAAAACACTCTCTAAAATTATGGGTAGATAGTCGCTGCCAAAAGGATTGTCTAAAACGTTCCATGAAAAGCATGAAAGTAGAGATGGTGATTATAGTGATAGGTCGATTGATGTAAAAGTGTTGTGGGCAGCACTAAAAAAATGTTGGTTCTTTCTTATTGAGCAGGCAGATTCCAGTTGATAATAAAAGCCTTTCAATAACTCCACCTCGAAAGTCTTGACGAGACCTTCCCCACAAAGGATGGTGGGCGTTATAATCACCAAGAATTAAAAAAAGGTTTGGGAAGTTGTTTGATGAGTGCTTGGAGTTCATGGAGATGCAGCGGAACATTAGGTGGTAAGTAGAGGGATACTATAGTCGGTGACAGGTCAAGAACGAAGTGGAAGCTTTTCCCACCCCTTTCCACTTTAGCAGAGCAAACGCTGGACAGGAAATGACCTCCTTTCCCGCGTTCGCTCTGCCAAAGTGAAAAGGGGTGGGAGGAGCGTTCACTTCGTTCTTAACCTGTCACCGACTATAGAGTGATGAGGCGGACAAGAAGGATGCGAACTGCAACTGCCTCAAGTGAAGTTTGTAAAGGAACTTCGGCACAAGCCACTCCACTTTGAACCACCACTGCTACACCGCCCGAAGGGTTTGAGGAATGGCGGTCCTTCCTAAAACTTGTTGATGACGCAAAACCTGCGTCTGCGAATCAGTCAGATAAGTCTCCTGTAGGCAAATAGCAACAGGACGGAGCTCATCAAAAAATGATTTGATGTCATCTATGTTACGTAGAAGGCCGCGACAGTACCACTGCATAATGCCTATATGCTTAGAAAGTACAAAGTGAATATAAAAACTGGTAAAAAGTAAAATGAGATGACTATGGCTTATAGTCTATTTTTTGCACGGGGCGTTTTTCTTTTTCACAGCCTCTTTCTGCTCGCCAGTAGAGTCACTGGTGGCAGAAAGAGAGGAGTCTGATCCAGCGAGGAGACTTTCCTCGCCGGACCTCGGTCCACCCTCGTCCATAGGCTCCTCAGGGGGAGCCGGAGGGAGACCCGGTGGGGTCAGCAGCCGTGACGGCTCACCAGGTTTCTGCAGCGTCGAGACGCAGGGTTGGCCCCGGCCGGGGGCGGGACGGCAGGGGCGGCGGGGGGTGCCATCCCGTTTCAGGGTGGACGTTAAAGGAACAGCGTCCACCGTGTCGTTGGGGTGCAGTGCAGCTGGCACTGCTCCCGCGGGTTTTAGAGGGGACACTGACGGGACACACACACCCTCTGCAGGTGTCTGTGTTCCCGCCGATGCCATCACGGGCCGTGCGGGTCCCCTGCGCACGACCTCGGCATATCCTCCTTTTGATAGGAAAGAAAAACATTTTTTCGCCTCATGGTAGGAGATGCTTTCTGTAGTCTTCAGAGTCAATATTTCTTTTTCTTCTTTCCATTTCGGACAAGAGCGTGAGTATGCTGGATGAAGACCTTCACAGTTGACACATTTCGGTTCGTTCTCGCAACTGTCAGCAACATGCTCTTTACTGGAGCATTTTGCGCAAGTATCACTTCCTCGGCAGCTTCGTGACCCATGGCCGAACCTTTGGCA
>JABSTQ010006311.1:0-59400 GCA_013358835.2 Ixodes persulcatus | reverse complement strand
TCGATTAGACGTTCCCTGAACCTATCACCTCGTTGACATGGTGACAAAGGAGCCTGTACTCTGGTCATTTTACGGGGCCGAGCTACAGCGCATTGCCCTGACCGTAAACAAGAACTCGATTGCAGAGAATATTATAAAAAAAGAGACGCTCCCAATATGCAGTTATCTGCAAAATGGAGAGGTTGCGATTCCTCTGACAATAGTTGGGTGAAAGCGAGCGATTTTTAAACAAAAATGAAGAAATATCGAAAGTGCACTCAGGCCTCGCGTCTTTTTTAATCGGCAGATTCTCAATCCAGATATCTATGTACGTCAAACACTTTATTCAAGAAGTCCTCAAGTCAAAACATATAGCGGCGCAATCCAAATTTATTCCGTAAAGTGAGGGTCTTCCTTCGTCCAGCCGCCTAATTTGATATACATTGACGGGAGATCGCCGAAGATAGATTGACTCGCTCATAAAGCAAGTTTTTTTCGCAGTTGAGATTTAATTTCCTGAATCTATAGATGCCCGCCTCGTTGAGGCAGTGTTTTAGGTTCATGGTATAATTTGTGTCCAAGGTTTTGCCGGCTTTTTTGGCGTAATCGAGATTTTTTTGGCCTCATATCGCCCCCATTTATATTGGACATCGATAAAGTATAACTTCGTCGTTCAGGGTCACTTATAGCGTGCAGTTTCCGCACCGTTTTGATTTAGCCACACCGAGACTGACAGAGATAAGGCATGCGATTACAAGAAAAACCATGATGAGGATTATCAGAGACCGGAGTTTCGGCCGCTCTACTTTCATAAAGATCGAGTGGGGCTACCTAGGGTGCCTTCATGTGCGCTTTGCTTAGGGTGGTGGCATCTCGCCATTTTGTCACACACGTTTATTTTTATTTTTTGTTCAGAAGCGCGTGAAAGAGCGTGTTCCTGCACGCGTTTCTGGCGTTGACTGTGCTATGGCGACATTTTGTTTTCGTCGATTTCTTTGTATTTTCCCCGTGAGTGCGTGCTGTCGGCATTGGGTGTTACAAAGGGTGGCATCACCCTAAACAGAAAGGCATTGAGGTACCCTAGGGCTACCGTCAACGGACTAAACAGGGTGTTTTTGTTTAAGCGTTAGAGGTTTGTTTGAAAAAGGCCGTGAAAGCTACACTTATGAGGTCTGTGCAGGTGAGTTATACGGCCAGGGGGACATAATCGTAACGATAACTAGGCTAATGAAATATAATTCGTTAAATAACGTTTTGATTAGTGTAAACAAACTTATGGTTCTAAATAGAAACTTGGTACCACGTCACGTCATCTACGAACATTACAAAATCATCTCTTTTTAGGAAGATATAAAACAGGGGCCGAATTTTACGGCGTTCTGAAAGAAACACTCAGCTTGGACGCATTTCTGGGTTTCGGTTTCTTATGAAAGGGCATCTTTGCGCCCGCCGTCCTGCTCTCCGTTGGTCACGCCACGAAGCCACCGTTTTGGCTCCCTCGTAGGATTGAGGGGAGAAGGGCGCACGTGTGTTGTGCATCTCAGCCACTGGGAAGCAGGACCGCGGGCGCAGAGATACGCTCAGGAGTCCGATAAGAAACCGAAACCAAGAAACACGTCAGAATGAAGCATGTTTGCGGGGCGCCGTAGAATGCTTTCCCTGCGTTATATCTTTCTAGAAAGAGTTCATTTAGTAATATTCGATGACGCACGTCAAGTTCTAATTGTAGCCATATATTCCTAGTTTCACTAATTAAAAAAGTTAATTAACACAATTTACTTAATTAGCCGACAGCTCGTTACGTTTGGCTCCCTAGAATATGTCCCGCTGGCCGTATAACTCGCCTGCACAAACCGCACAAGTGCAGCTTTTACGTGTTTCTATTTGACAAACCAGAATTGCTAAAAAAAAACATTTTGTATAGCTAAGTAGGCTTAACTCGGTATCTGATTGGCGCAACATGGTTGGCGTGATCGCAAAAGCCGCATGATAAGAGCCCCCTTGCAGCTCCGTGGAGAAAGCGTCGTGCTAAAGAGCGAGCGTTCGCAGATACGATTCCTGGCGTAAAATAAGGCTTTTTATTTTTATTTTTCTTTAAGGCACTGGAGCACGCGCGCGTCACGTCCTTCCTCTCCCTGTGGCAACGTTACTAGAACAACTCAGTTGGAAAACTGCCATAGAGCCTGCTCTGAAGAAGTGGCACCGATCCGTACTCGAGAACCGAGCTAGTGGCGATCGCAGCGCCATCATTTCTCCCGCAGCGGCCACTCGGGGAACTGCACGGCTGCTTGTATTGGTTCGGAAGTACCGAATTTGAGAGCGACCACTGTTACTGTTCTATTTTGGCTTTAATGGGCCATTTTGGCGCCGAAACATGTACGGCGGAAGGGGTTGCAGGAATGTCACCCCGCTCTCTCAAGTGGACGCGCTGCTACTTAATACCGAAATTAGGATGCGCCCAGGTTGGGACGCGCTACGTGAAATCACTGGTGAGACATGGTTGGATAAACACAATATTAATTGAACGTAAACCTTTCGGTGGACATCCACATGGTTAGGAATGACAATTAATGTAAAATAAAAACTCTAACAAAAACAGTCACCCGTGAACAGGAGGCCTTGAAACGTCGGGCTCTGTATTAGTTTTTGGTTAGAGATTTCTTTTTACATTAAAGATGTTAATTGTGGCCCAAAACCTTGCGAACTAAAGATTTTAGAAAACATCACGTGCCTGTCAATTTGTACTAATCTCCAATATAAGTTTCTAGGAAAAGAGCGTTTTCTGTTTGTTTTTACGCAAACACAAGTTTTCTATAAGCTCATGGTGACCACAGTAAAGGAAAAGATTCAGCCGCCATCTCGACACCCCTAGCCTGGGAGTTCCGGTACTCTGCGAACATTCAGTGACTCTAGCAGTAACCATATAAAGTAACTCATGTTCAAACTCGTCGTTAAAGGGTGGCGCTGTTATCGTATTTAGCTCGGTCTCGGTGGACGCCAGCGCTTCAGGTTTCACGAATGAGTTTTCCAACTGAGTATTTTAGTAACGTTGTGCGGTGGCAGCGCGGTTGTGCCACCCGCGCGCTGGCGCCGGATGCAACACCTGGTGTCAGTGCGGCGGCATAGCCATTACGTGGTGCATCGTCACGTGACGTACCACGTGGTACCACGTCACAAGAAGGGTACGTCACGTGGTAGAACGTCCAACCGATGGCTGAGCCACCGACGGCAACTGTTTGGGTCACCTGGCACTGGGTGCTCCGCCTGGCGGCCGTTGTAGGAAAGCGCCGACACAAGCGTCACGGGACCACGTGATCAAGTGGTATCACGTCACAACAAGGACACGTCACGTGGCAGCACCTCGCGTCTTAGCACCCTGCCCCCCCCCCCCCCCCCGCCCCGACGGCTAAAGCCCCTTCATGTTTTAACAGTAGCGCAAGGTGCGCCGATGCATGAGGCGCGTGCAACGTGCAGCCCTTGGGAAGATCATGGCGGCACAGCGCAGCACTGAGCTAGATTTTAGACGCCATGTTATTCCCAGAAGTGGCGTGCGGCACGTGTCTCAAGCATTTCCGCAACAATGAATGGCGCCACTTTTCCCAGGATAGAGGGGCTTTACCGACGGCAACTCGACTATACGCCACCTGGCGGATTCGCCGCGCGCTCCGTCTTGCGCCGGGTGCTCGGAAGGGTTTACGTCACCATGACGTCATTATTTTAGCTCAGCTGTCAACAGGTAAAACATTACCCGGTTAGTTGGTGTGAAAAAGGCGTTCATTAAAGTTGCCGGTCTTGATATTGCGCAATATTTATTGCCGATTACAGCTACCGGTACTGAAATTGCGCAATATCCTTTGCCGATCACTAATAGACCGATCTCACTGAACGTTCCATACATTCGTGACGCAGCCATTACTATAGTTTGCAGGAGACAGGCGCCAGTGCACTTGATAGCTTGTGCCGTCTCGCGCTCGACTCGCGCAGAGCTTCAACCAGGTTGTCGCTCGTGCTGAAAGATTACAGTTCCGATGATGTACAGAGCGCGACACTGTTAGCGCGAACAAGCGATCGCCGGTTTTTAAAGTTTTTCTCTTTGAAACCAAGGTATGTCATCCAAGTTATTATTGCTACGGAAAGAGCTCATTTAGTTCTGTAATGTAAGCGATAAAATTTCGTGCTCGCTAATAGTATTTGGAAGTAAAATGCGAAAATGCGCCGATGTCGTGTTCGCGCTAACAGTGTCGCGATGTTAACACCGGCAGCGGCGCCGTAACGAAACAGACCGGTGAGATCGGTCTTTTAGAGCTACCGGTCTTCAAAATGTGCAATACCTATTGGCGATTAAAGGTACCGGTCTTGAAATTGTGCAATACCTATTCACTGATTATTCGGCGATCGTCTACAGTTTTCCTACTACTATAGGCAGCTTGAATGCACCAAAACAAAATTATAGCAGTCAAACTATGCTCAATCCATTCAGAAGAAATCGACATAAATATCACTATTTGTAATCAATGTAGGTGTGACATCGATTATTTATAAGATGTTCATAAAAACACAAGTGACATTCACGCCCTGGGGCTTTATTTAAACAAACGACCTCAGAAACAATGGCAGTGCACCCCTCCATTTGCAGGCGCGTTTGACTGCTTTCTCAATTCTTACGTCTCCTGAGTGCCTGCACTTGTTTCCTCTTCTGCCACTTCTTTTTCTTGATCTTCGTTTTCCCCCGAATTCTTATCCTTTTCCCCTTCCTCCGCCTTCTCCTCTTTTTGCTCGTCTTCCTTTTTCTCTTCCTCCTTGTTTTCCTCTTTGTTTTTCTCCTCTTCCTTTCGGTTTCCCTCTTCTTTGTCTTCTTGGTTTGTTCCCTTATCCTTCTTACTTTTTATATAGTCTGGATGCTGGCATGCATTATCCATGCACTCGCTTGTCAGTTCGCTGTTGTACTGAAAAAAACACAAAACGAACATTTGTTTGTTTGTTTAAACCTTCATTCGGTAAGGCGCTTGAATGTGTTTCAAAAATAAATTTTTAGGCAGAGCGACCGAAATAGTAGTTCTTCTTCAAACTAAATTTTTATAAATTGTTTACTTCTAGTCGTGGTAGCCGCTCTAAATATCCTTTAGAAATATTCGTTTTATTTTGATTATCAAAATAGTATTTTTCAGTAAGTTTCGTATGAAAAAGGTAGTACATTCCTGATGTCGTTATCGGCCGGGACGTAGATCTTAGCAAGATAGATCGCGATGGGATTGTTACAAAACTGACCACAAATATCACGTTTCAGGGATCAACAATTGGAGAAGAAAAAAGAGTGCACGATGACGGAAGGAATAAACCTATATTGCAGAAAGAGAGAATAAGAAAGAAGAGCACTAAGGAACTAAAATACAAAAGTACAAAGTTATCAATAGTCTGGCCGTAATCTGGACCACCTTCAACGGAGATCGAATATATCCGGCAGCGATCTCTGGTACTAAGGACTGCCTCCGTCAAGAAATCATCATTGAGTCTCAAGCACCACACTTGTGACGCTGATCACCAGGCCCAGCGCTTTATGTCTTCAACCTGGCGAGGGACGTGACACTTCAAAACAAGGTCTTACTGTACATGTTTAAATATCTAGATAGACATTTTTTGTATAGAAGTATAAATTTGTTTATACTGCCGATCGTGCGCTCCCCTATTTCACTCAGACGGTGGACTGAACATCGACAACATACAACATTCTTTTTAACTGCATGAATGTGGGTCTTACTCGTAGATGACAATTACAATTGGCTATGTGTTCCCATCGTGGATACGGCTATAGACCGGGTTAGAATGCTAAATATATATATATATATATATATATATATATATGTGTGTATTTTCTTTGCCGCGGTTATGTGCGGGAAAAAGCAATAGCATCTTTTCCAATGTGTCCCTTATGCATATTAGCGCTCTTATGTTCCTGCAACTACGGCGTGAACTTCTATTTTAATATTTTTTTTATTTTATTTTATTTTATTTTCCTAGATTCTAGGAAGCTAGGGTTAGAACAAAAAAACGATGACCCACCAGATAACGCAGTGTTAAAAGAGGCTTCACTGAGCTGCCTTTCAGGCGTCCGTTAGCTCACGTAATATTTCGAAACTTTTGTGGTATCATATCATAGTCACACGAAATTTCCTTCGGTATTATCTCTTTATTCCGCCTAAACAAGTTCTCTTTACTATTTGGAGTAAATATAGCGGATGATATTTTTTTATTCAGAACACAATTTAAGAAAAGAGTGCACTCTGCTAGCTGAATATCGTGTTTGCTGGGTGTTGGTTGAGTTCTGCGGAAATTAGAACGGCGAATAACAGCCACCGTCTGAGTAATTAACTAAAATTAGTTAATCATAATTCTAGTTTATTAAAATAAACATATGGTTCCTATTAGAACCTCCCTGAGCTTCATGGCAAACCACTAACTCAGTAATTACTAGAAAGACTTTAATCGCGCGAGAAGAGAACTAAATAAAGCCTTGGGAAACGCGGGGCTGCACCAAAGTTACCACTGGAGCAGGAGGAGCAAGGATACCGGTGCGATAACGCACCCGCGTGATTTTGTTCGTCCTTTATCATAGCCCGAGCCTTCTACCTGTTCCACGAATGGTAACTTTGGTGCACCCCCGCCTTTCCCAAGAGCTTCAAGTAGTGTTAAAACTGATGGATTTGGTGGTTTTCCACGATGCTCAGCCAGTTTATCGTAAAAAAAAACACAAATATTTATTTTCACTAAATAAAAATATAATTAGCGAATTTTAGTTAATTACTCGACAAAATGTGACGGTTATTCGCTCTTATAATGTCCGCCAAACTCGACAAACACCTAGCGAAGACGGCCCAGGTAGCACGCCAGAGGAATGCCCAACTTGGGCAAAGGTCTGGCAAACATAAGGGTCCAACTTTGGCGCAGTTAGGTTTTTGCACCATGGCACTCATCAGTGCCAAAGTACGGTGCCTAACTATAGCCTTAGTTGGGCGATCCTTGGGCATGCCAAAGTTTGGCTCTTCTCTGGTACGCCAGAGGAGTGCCAAAGTTGGTGCCATACTTGAGCCATAACTGCCATAGTAAATTCTAATCTGGGAATGCGGGGCATGCCAAGGTTTGGCGTTTCTCTGGTCCGCCAGAGGAGCGCCAAAGTTGGTGCCATACTTGAGCCATAACTGCCATAGTAAATCCTAATCCGGAAATTCGGGGCATGCTAAGGTTTGGCGTTCCTCTGGTCCGCCAGAGGAGCGCCAAAGTTGGTGCCATACTTCAGCCATAACTGCCAGAGCAACGCCTAATTTCGGTATTTGGGACGTGCCTCACGCGCCCCAGAAGAGAATTAAATTAAACAAGCGTCTGAAACACGATGGTCAGATGTCATCACCTTCGTTCCCAAGCAGCACGGGAATACTTTGCAGTATCGTGCCAGTACCGGCCGAAAGTCGGTTCCAATATCGCTCAAATGTCCAGTTTTGCACCACCGTTTGATATCCGGCAGGTATTGCCGTACAGCCGTTTTGCCCCGGCCAAGTGTTCGCGCAATATTGTGCAAATACTCTACGATGCGTCTGCTCCGTATTGGCCGAACGTCGTGCAAGTCTGTGTTGTGTACGACGTTGCATATCATTTGTAGCATTTAAATAACATATACGGACAAACAAATTTTTTTCGATCGCTCCCAGAAGTTTATTAAACAACTATCATTACACACAGCGTATTCTCGACATATTTACAAAGGTCACACTTTTCTCTAAAACGAAACGCAAATTATAAAATAGAATTAACACTGTCCTCATGCCAAGCAAAACTCATCACACAAAAAACCGCGGAGATTGAGAGGAAAGCAGGACTACTATCAGAAGCATGCTTGCAGTGTACTTACTAATAAAAGAGCGATATCACGTAATCCTTGATAGATGCATAATCCAACACAGGCACCCCACAAACACACACGAGAAAGAACGTTGCTCACATTCAACTGACGTCTCGTCGTCGGCGGAGAGCAGTTTTTGTCGAAGCGTGTCCAACAAACACATCACAAGAATTCCACGAACTCCGGTGAAAAAAATGGCTGTTACCAAAAAATTGGCATGGACGCATTCCGGCCGTTTACGACGAAAAAGCACGGCCGCGTCTGCAACGCACGAAAGCAACAAAACACTGAAGAGCCCATTTCGGAAACCGGACCTACGTGACCCGTCTATTTCTATAACTAGGCAAACGGCGAAAACAACAGCCCCAGAGATCCCATCAGCGTGACAGAGAGAGTCACGTGAAAAGATTTTCGTCCAAACGTTTTTGTCCTACGCGTCCTACACAGAGAGGTCACGCGTTTCGCTCCACCCTTTTGATTTGCTTAAAGCGGCTGTCGCGTTCGCTGACAGCAACACGAAGACACAAAAGCAGGTGGGGAGGATTTGCAAAAGGCGAGGTCGAAGGAGCATCAACAACGCAGCTAAGCTCTCTCTGCATTTTCCACGCTTTAGAGTAAAAAAAAAAAAAAAAAAACAAAAAAAAACAAGGACAATTTAAAAAAAAAAAAAAACAGAAAAAAAAAAACCTGCTGTGCAGCCAAAGCTACAGGGGAAACAGTGTATCCCGACCTGTTCAACAGTAGGAAAATAAGGGACGGGGGAATGCCAGCCCTTCTCTGGAATGAAATGGAACGGAATGAAAGGAAAGGCCGCTTCTGCCGGTGACCTTGTCGCCTTGCCTAGTCTGTCAGCGTTCGGCTTCCATTGTGGGCCTCAGAAAGATAATCTCCTTTCTTGAGAGCGAAATGGAGGGGGTGCTTATGTTTTGCGGGCTTGTCGCCATCCGATAGGCCTCAATTATTTCTCTCCCGACTCGCTCGCCATGGCCTCCCATGGCTGTCGTGCCGGCGAAATTAGGATCGCAGCCGAGACATTTTCTCCCGTAAATGACGATCGGGAGCTGAGACTCCGAAGCAGCTCTTTCGGCGTCCATTAGATGTTCTCGGAGTCGGTCGTTGAGGCATCGCCCCGTTTGCCCGATGTACCTGGCCCCGCAGGACTGGGGGATCGCGTACACATTTTTCGCTTCCTCTCCTTCCCCCAAGATTTCCCCTTCCCGCACTCCCACGGAGCGGGCGGGCTTTGAGCTTGAAGCCGAAAGTAAATGTTGTTGAAGTTGAAAGATTGTCCTGTCTGTATCGTCCCTTATGTGTCTCCACTTTCTATATGTTTAAAAAGTACCAACATGCTAAAAGACTACAAGTTCCGGGATTTCATTTTAATTCCCCAAGTGTGATGCGGGAGCGGCGCAACCTTTGGACTGGAGAAATCAAGAGACACTCAAAATAAGATAAAGTGGCCAGCCGAATTAAACTTGATTTCTATTTAATTAAGATGAAGACCACCCGCGTACATCAAACACCTCATCAGCCGAACTCCAAGGCAGTAAGCCTAGTTCTGGCACTTGTTTGGCAACTTTGGCCCGTAGGTGCCAGATGACAACCGAACTATCGGGAAGCGAAGCCTAACTTTGGCACTTGTTTGGCGACTTTGGCCCGTAGCTGCCAGATGACAGCCGAACTATTGAGAAGCGAAGCCTAACTTTGGCATTTCTTTGGCGCCTTTGTCCCGTAGCTGCCAGATAACAGCCGAACTATCGGGAAGCGAAGCCTAACTTTGGCACTTGTTTGGCGACTTTGGCCCGTAGCTGCCAGATGACAGCCGAACTATCGGGAAGGGAAGCCTAACTTTGGCTCTTGTTTGGCGACTTGGGCCCAAAGATGCCAGATGTCAACCAAACTACAAGGTAGTAAGCCTAACTCTGGCACATCTATGGCGATTTTGGCCCGAAGGTGCCAGATGACAGCCGAACTATCAAAAAGTGAAGCCTAAATTTGGCATTAGTTTGGCGATTTTGGCCCAAAAATGCCAAATATCTGCCGAACTACCGGGCAGTAAGCCTAACTCTGGCATTTGTTAGGCGATTTAGGCCCAAAGATGCCGGATGATAGCCAAACTATCAGGCAGTGAAGCCTAAGTTTGGCACTTGTTTGACGAATTAGGGCCAAAATACCCAGACTGTTGCTAAGGAAGGTCAGGTTTGGCTCTACTTTGGATTCTTCGGGCTTTTCAATGCCCTAAACTCCCAGACAAAAGCCAAGTTTCGGCCCAGAACTCGGTGCTACCTGGGGGCATTTAGCAAAAAGCTTTTACAATACTCTTCTTTTTTTTTAAAGAAATTTTCTTGCGAATAAAAAAAACTATCACCCGGCATTTCGCGTAACAGAGCACACATCGGTACGTGGTACACTTAACGTATATTTATTATACATCACAAAGCAGCTCCCGCTATTCTGAAGCAAATAATAAATGAAAAATTCGCATAAACGGCGCATTATGCATACGAGTTTGCTGTCTCTCGCTGGATTGTTTTAACTTTTACCATGCGCCTCGAGATCGAACCATGTCACCGCCGTCAGGCTGAAATACGTAACATCCACAAGTATGAACACCGCGGCGTCGTCTGACGTAGGACAGGTTCATTTTGGGAGGAATCAGCTGAGCATACGAAGGAGGAAGGATATAAGAAAAAACAACTGACTGCTGGTATATAAAAGAAAAGATAACCAGCGATCGATTTGTCTTTTCAGGTATTCTTTCTTCTTCCTATATTTAGCTGGTTCCAACCGCAATGAATAACCAACAAGGTCAGCCGATTCCCCACGCACGTAGAAAAGCATGGATTTCAACGAGGAAAGCCTCTTAGATTTTGGCGGAGCTACACTCTTATAATATTCTTCTTCTTTTTTTTTTCTGAAGGTTGTTCCGTACTATTTTATATGCGTGGGGAAATTCAGAAAAACGAAAAATATTGTGTCGAATGCTTCCCGAATTTCGTATTGTGGTTTGTGAAACCTTGCGTCTTACGCCTCTCTCTTATGTCAAACAAGCCATAGCTTTTATAAAAATATATGTTGATTGGAACTGAGGTAGAATAAAAAATAACCGTAGTAATTGCCATCCTTTAGTAGAATAATAAACGAAATAATTTATTATTTCATTGACCTCCTGGCACGTTATATAAAATTAGGGATGTTGAAATATTCGAGTTTCGTATTCTACTCGAATTGTCATTAACCAAAATTTACTTCGACTTTCGAATTCCTTGTATTTGAGTTTTTGAATAATTCGATTAATCGAATATCATTACAGCTGGCAATATTTCTGGTTCGTTCACGCTGTTGATATGACGTAATAGTCTTACAGGCCTCTGTGCAATTTAAATCAAGTATATTCAAAAGCCGTGACTTAAAAACAACTTTTGTTGAATGTAGTTCTTTCATATGTTACTCGAGGGAAGCATCCATCTTTCCAGCTTCTTGGACGCTCTCAACGATAACCAGTAACCAAAAAAAACTTGGCATTTGGATTAAATTATTTACGTCACCTGCAATCAGCTCAGTGCGCTTTTAACCTACTCTCAGTTGTTGCGTCCATAATATGGCAAGTTATTTTTGAAATACAAATAGCAGCGATAATTCAACTCGCCTCTTCCGTTAACCCGTCGCTCCCCGCGGCGTGAAGCGAGGTGCTACGGTCAGGGATATGTGGCGCAAGGAGTGTTTGCGGTGACGCTTTACAAGTAGCGGCGTTACCGGTAACGCGCTATTTATTTCGGTAACGTATAACACACTCGTTACTGTTTTAAAACAGTAACGCGTAACGTACTTACGTTACTTATTTCCAATAACCTCTAACGTAGTTACGTTACTCCTTACTAAGGCTTAACAAAAAAAGTGTTGCACTTCAAATTTTTTCCTGTTTTTGTCGTCACGTCATGTGAATTTGTGAGTTTTTGCGTTTTTCTTTGCGTTTTTTTTGTGAGTATCTAGATGAAACCGTAAAAAGTTCTTAAAGTAATTATGTTCAGTTTGTGCATGAACATTTTGTTTTGTTAAAACAGTAAATCGTGTTCATGATCCTAATATAAAAAGTAACGCAAAAGTAACCTCGTTACTTTTTATCGGTAACGGTAACGCGTTCCTTTTATTTGCAAGTAACGAGTAACGTATTTCGTTACTTTCTGTTTGGTAACGCCTACAGCGCTGGGCGCAAGCCTACCTCGACAAACTCACTCATGAGTGCACTCATTCCCCTCGCTCACCCCCGCCGATCAGGCTTGAGGTGAGGGTGAGTGAGCTTATAAGCCTCAAAGACGTATCAGTTTGAGGTTGAGGGAGGGGCGTGAGTTCGGCGAGTTCATGTGTTCGGTGCGTTTATATGTTCGGTGAGTTCATGAGTTCAGTGAGTTCATGAGATTAATGACTTCATAAGTTTGGTGAGTTCATTTATTCGGTGAGGGGCGTGCGTTCGTGCGCTCGTTGAGTTCAAAGGTATGCACGCACACTCCTGCTATTATAAAAAAGGTGAGAAAAAGACGTCACGACTGGCGACAGTGCGGTTGTAATTACGCGCGCTGTGCACATGAGCGACACGCGCATGGCGGCCGAATGATCCTAGTTGACGTAACGACTGGTCGAAGGTAATTCGTGTTTTCTCGCGTTTAGTCGCATTTTAGGGACAAACGAACGTGATATTCAAATTGTCGGGACAAAAATACGCTGAAAATCACCTCTAACTCCTTTTTTTTTAAGAACCTCTTCATCTTCCCTTTATATATGAAAGGGAAAAGAACTTGCGCAAATACCAGATGTTTAGTCATTAAAATTATTGAAGATCAATTAAAATTAACCATTCATCAAAACCTAATAAAAGATTTCAATAACAACTCTGTAGATGTTCTTTGTAAATTCTTGTATTTAAGATATTCACAAGTTAGAGCACATGCACACACTGTCTGAGCAACAAGAATACCGAAAGCATCTGACACCAATCGCGATTCTTTTGTTTTTTGTCAGGATCCATAAAGTATAGCGTTTTACGATGCACAAAGTCGGTAGACTAGAACGTTCGAGTTTTAATTCGTTTGTGCGATGCAACAGAAAACGAGAGCCGCAATAAAAAAAAAAAAAAATATTATACACAATATTATGGTACGCACAAAGTTCTTCATTCGTTCCTTCTTCCAGACAAAACAAAAATCCACCAGGCCGTTATCTTATGTGAAATAATTTGCGTGATCGACGACACATCTAAAGACACACCAATCAGAAATATTTCAATTCGACAACAAATTGCAGAGCAAATCGTCCTACCATTAAGGAGAAGTTTGCAATATTTTATGCCGAAACAAATGCACACCAACGGTGGCGCGTGTAGAAATACAAATAATTCACACCTGAATAAACAGCGATGCGGATGATTATTAAACATACTTGCAGGAAGTTGTCGCGAATGCTTTAAGGTGTGCAATGCACACCTTAAAGAATACTTCTTCACCAGAATCGCGATCATGCGCCATTATATCCACACAAAACCCGCCTTCCTCAAGAGCTCGGTCGGCCTCGGCGCGCCGAAGGAAGTCGAAGCAAAACAAACAAGAAGACAAAACATTTCTTTACTTGGCGACGTGACGGCTGGCGTTGGAGCGGCGGAAGGCGGTAGCGACCGTTGCGGTGTTGTAAAACCTGCTCAACCCGCGCGCCACACGAGCGCCACTACGGTGAGCGCGAGGACTACTTCTGAGCAAGGGAGGTCAATGAGTGAGTGAGTTAATGATTTCGATGAGGGGCGTGAGTTCTTGAGTTTGTTGTGTTCGGTGAGGGGCGTGAGTTCGTGACTACAATGAGTTCATGAGCTCGATGAGTTAGGAGTTCTGTGAGTTCAATGACTTTGGTGAGATCATAAGTTCATGAGTTTGTGAGTAATGTCTTGAAGGTAAGTGCAGCCTTAAGGGTCAGGGCGAGTGAGTTTTTAACGTTTTTTTTTTTATTTTGAGCTAGCTTTGAGCCAAAAATACCGTCCCCTGGGCGCAAGACGTCGCCCGATTAAAGCGGTTCAGCCATATCGGCCTATTCATCCTGCACGGTGCGCATCCTCACGAGAATGGATCCGGGAGCTGAGTCTTAGGTTCGTCGTAATAATGAGATTATTAACTTAGTTGCGCGACACCGGTACGTGGATAAATTGAGAAGGAAGAAATGTCTGAAGGAGCCAGAAGCAAGACAAATTGAGCCCAGTACTTGAAGATATTTGAGGACGACGCTCACTTATTGTGCCAAAGGGAAAGCTCGTGAAGCAATAGCTGTCAGGTGCCGTCTCTTCTCTTTATCGCGCGCATGCCCATGTTCGAAGGCGAGGGGCTCACTGCTTATGCCGCAGTCTTCAGAATGTTTCACAAGGGTAAGGAGCGACCTAAAGAGGAGACAGCTCTGAACAGTAGCGTTGACATGCTGGGTATGTAAATTCTTAATGAATTCAAATGAGCGGACATTTAATGATTACAGTTTCCTGCTCTGGAAATCGTCGCAATTACATCAGCATAATATTCCCTTCATAAAAGACAAGCATTGATATCGCGCATCGACGTTTCAGTCATTGGAACACTACAAAACACGGGCCTGCTTTAGTCTTCGGAGCATTGTGAATATATTATAGTATTCGTATTGCATTCGACAGTGGACCTTTCTGGACACATTTCGACACTTAGATTCGAAATATGTTTGAATTCAAATTTTTCTATTCCCACACTTCTAATAAAGCATGATAAAACTATGTATGTTTTACCATTTTTACTTTGATAAGCATATCATATTTCAGTCTCATTTGAAATTTAACGTCGGTACGCCTGCATAAATAAACTACGTAACACAACTCTGGCACTGCAGGATGTAAAAACTACACACAGACACACGAAGCATCTAGAGTCTTTCCGTGCATGTATTGTTTTTTCTTCTTCCAGTCTCGGGGTTGTGTTACGTCTAGTAGTATCCACTAGCTAGTTTGCGCCCTTTTCTTCTGTTGAGAAATATGAACATGGTAAGTCTTTGTAGTAGATATATAAGTGGTTTGTAAATTATTATTAAGGACGGACGAATATTCGAAATTCCGAAAACAGGTCTAATAGTATAAGTTTATTATTTGTACCTCGTTCATAAACTGATACTTTGGTATTTCTTGAGTAAGTGAAATTGCATGAACATACAAAACTAATTAAACATTTGAAAGCGCCCTTATGATAACGAGTATTCAATTTCTAGATTGATTTTGATGTGTTCCTAATGACACATCAGAGAATCAACAAGGTGTGTAGGTGGGCTAGCTGGTTGGTCACATTGAAATGGCATAAAAACCGCGCAAAAAAGACGAAGGACCAGTGGAAGGAGAACACAGAATATTGCTGGGTGACGCCGCTGACTTACAACTGAAAAACCTTTTCCTTGTTCACGGTATAGCAAGTAAGCATACAAAGAACCGGATAGACACAAAAACAATCAACCCAATAACAACCGTCCTACCCCCTTCATTATGTTGACACATGCCTTCACGTACTCGCCCGACTTCCTAGTTAAATCAACCTTGTCCATCGCTAGGCCTATGGACGAAGTGCTTACACATATGACCGCGCCATAGCTAGCAATAAAAAATGACTTGTCGATTTCCCGGACAGACTTGCTTCTGTGCCACGCTAAAATCCTCAAATCTTCGATATTTGATGACATTATTATTTTCGAGCGGCACAGGTATGTGTCGGCATGATGGGGGAGGGGTGTGTTATCCGGTTGATTGTTTCTCTGTCTATCCGGTTTTTTTATGTTTATTTACTGTACCGTACTCAAGTAATTTTTTTTCGTTTTTTTCAATTGTAAGTCGGCGCGGTGTCATTATTCTCCTTCCACACACCCTTCGTCTTTTTGCGCGCTTTTAACATCATTTCAACATCAGAAATTCACAAGAAACTCAACATGTAACCTGCTTTCACAGCCGTTTCGCAACATGAACTCACTTGCTATTATACATCACATTTACTTTTAAAAATATTACATAGCTTGCCATTATAATGTTCATTTCTAAACAGATTATGTGCCTAAAGGCTAAAAGAGCTCTCTTGGTAACTCGCAGAATATCTTTAACTTCGATCACGTGCGTGCCAATGCACAAATTACAATATTTTGTTCTTGCAATTGTTAGGCTGTTATGAAGGGGCTTGGTTTTTATAACAACCAAACTGAAAAGATGTCCCTGGGTGTCGTTGCTGCATTTTGACTTTTTGGCAACGAAAGACTTCGTACGAGCTTGTTGAAATTTTTTAATGGAAGCGCTATTCGGTGATGGGAAAAACACGCGTCTCATCGGTGGGGTTCACCAAGCCTGCGAGTTCGGTGAGGGCCTGCGTTACAGAGAGTTTCCATCAGCTCGGTCGGTGTCACGTGGCTTAATTGCCGCATTTGCAATACGAGCTGCAAGGAGACAGCGAAAGCATTGATCGTCTGCAAACGTCCCCGCCTTTTCTCTTGCTTTCCTCCTCGCCCCGCGAAAACGTAGCGCAGGCGTACTTTGGACCGATCATCGCTGTTTAAGATGGACCCTCTCTTCAATCTAGGCTCTCTACTCGGTGACGCAGATGACGCGCTGTCTGAGTGGCGGCGAAAGCGTCAGCGCTCCCTCGTTCCCTTAACCTCCTTCGAGTTGAGGAAAAAGGGGGGGGGGGGGGGGGAGGGCAGCGTTCACACCGCTTGGCTCACCTTTCCTGCCTTTCCCGTGATAACGGTTTTCATCACTGATCTCTACGACAATTCGCTGGATCCCTCATCCCCGCTTGATCACTGCAGCGCAAGGGCGGCCACCGGATGGGTATCTTGAATGCAGCGAAATCGCGTTTTTGGAGCGTTTCAGAGTCTGGCGGCAGCGTGCTGAAGACTTGTTTTCTACTCGTGCGTCGTCATTCGCCGAAGAAGTTTTTAAAACCTTGTATAAACGGTTGGACTTGCCGTTGAGAACACATAGAAATGTTCACGGAAGCGCAGTGTCGCAGGAAAAAGGCACAGCTCGTCAAAAGCAGGTTACGCCGGTCTCGCGGTATGATCAAAGCTTCATTGGTGCGCCTCAGTGTTGCGTCTTTGTGCCTTTGCACGCTTGGATGCAGTTACGAAAAACGTCGTCGTTGATGTAGATGATGTTCGGCCACTTGTAACAAGAGGCCTGATAGCGAACACGTTGCGAAGTGAAGTTCAGTCAGGTTGTATTAGACTTTAACTTAGATAGATTTATTTAACATAGTACGTTCACAGTGGTGGGCGCGACTAGACGTCGCCGCCCGGCACTTTCCGTCCTCCAAAACCCCAACAAGGAACCCAACCACAGCCCTGCTCGATCCGTCTAAAAAAGACCCGTCTCATCCTTGGCCCCTCCGTTTTAGAGTCGGAGTCAGGTTCCCTCTCCCAATCGTCCAAACCAATCGCCCAGTTCCCCACGCTACTTTCTTTCTGGTAGACGGTCGGTCCTAAAAGTACAAGCAGAACAACAACATGCTGTCTCAAACGAATAACCAAAATAAAACACACAAAGACCCCACATTTTCTTCGACATACATTACAAGAAGGCGCCGTGAAGATGGGCGCACACACGAACCCGGCCCGCTTACACAGTGAAAGCAAAGCCGACATGTTCGGCACGGTTTACTACCCCAGAAGCCCCATCCGGCAGCCACCCATGGGAGTGCGTCCCATTGTCCCGGCTCGCCAATTAGGCAGACGCCCGCTCGAGGCACCCTGAGGGCGACATCTCTCCCATCCCCGCGGTCAGCCCGCCGTCTCCCCCTCCGCCTTGGCGATCTTCCCGACGACACTGCTGCGCTTCGACACAAACCGACAAAAACAAAAAGAAGGAATAATATGCCTGTACCTTTCTGATACCGATGAAGAATCGACGCTAGGTGAATGTGTATTGCCTTTGGAATGTGCCTAAAGCCGTATGCGCCTCTGGAGCGGCGTTTTACTTTACTCTGACGACTGCATTTGTAACTTACGGTGCTCGCGTTCCAGAACCGAGCTTGATCCAGGGGCGAAGGAAGAGGGAGAAGGTGTACGGCGGCGGCGACAGATTGCACACGACCATATGGGCCGCCCTTCAGAGATTTTCAACTACATGTCTTGAACTTTTTCCTTCGAAAACCTTCCTTGTTCCACAGCATTACTCTATTTGTGCTGTCATGTGATCCATCAGAGTTGATATTGAACCTAGCCATGGTTATTGCATAATAGCAACTGTATAAGATTTTTTTTTTCGATTTATTGATAGCAACAGCCTGAACAGCTAGACGAAATATTACTCCAGGGCCGATATATGATGCAAATACATTTACGCGCGTCACACCTTCAAAACTTGCCGTGGCGTCGAATCTTGATTGGTGTCGAAGTGTCCGAAAGCACAGAGATGCAGCACTTCGGTGTGTCAAACTTTGATCACACCGCAAGACCGTCGAAACTTGCTTTCGCCGAGTTGCGCCTTTTTCCTGCGGCACTTCGCTTTCGTAAATATTTTCACGTGTTCCCAACTGCAAGTCTCACCGTCTACGCAGGGTTTTAAAAAACGTACTTGGCGAATCATGACGAACGAGTAGAGAACGTATCTTCAGTACGCAGCCGTCAGCCTCTGCAACGCTCCAAAAACGCAATTTCGCTGCATGCCAGATGGCCTTCCGGTGGACGCATTCGCAGAGCGGGGGACGCAATCCAGTAATTGTCATAGAGATCAGTGGTTTTGACCGCCGGGAAAAAACAGCGGAAAACGCGCACCATCTTGTCAAGAGAGACGTTGCCAGCGTTGGCTGCATAGGAAATGAGGTAAGTCTTTGTTTGTGCTGATTTCGGTCGATTGTTTGTGATTACAGTTCAACCGAGAATTAGGCGTGTTCGAAGAAATCAGCAAGGGTCGCGAAACCCTTCTCCGTGGCCGCGCCGGATACGACGTTAGGCGGTAGAGAGGTCTCGCTCGGACGAGGCGGGCATAGCTGCTGGGCCGCTGGTCTGGTTGTTACGTGGCCTTAACTAATTACGCTGCATTTACTGGCTTGTAGCAGCGATTCGGGTCCAAGCTGATGTTCAGCACGTAGGAATCTGGTTGCAGGGACAAAGACGGTCGGAGCCGATGAAGCAGCGCTCCTGAGAAAGCGGCTTGGGACGAGGACGTGGAAGTGGCAGTCCGGCTGACCCGAAGAGCTGGCCCGGGATTGTAGGTGGTCGCAGGGCCAGCTGCCTACAGACTGAAATCCTCCAGTTCTTTTGGACCTCGTTCGCGGGAGACCTTGACAGACGTTCAGTTCGAGACTCGGGAGTGTCATTTCAACTCTACCGTGCTTCGCCTCAAGCGCTGTGGAGTGTCATTTCAAAGGGTTTACTTGTTATTGTGCTATGCAACGCATGCAGTTGGAGTTCGATGTTTTCCTCCTAAGTACGCCGTCACGTTTTTACGACGAAGGTGTTTATGGCTAAGGTGCCGTGGATTTTTCATGTGCAGCAACAGAAATAACGTCACGGCTTCGTGACGCCACGGAGCCGTGTGGTCACCGCACACGTGCCACATCTGTGTCGTTTGCTAAACAGCTTCGCTGGTCATCCACATTCACAAAGAGGAATGGCTCATAATTTCTTGTTTACGCATCCCATTCGTTCCCGTGTAGCGTGATCAAAATCCGTGCGATGTGTCGCGCCTCGATTGAACTTATGGAAATTGTATTGATTTCTTAGTTTTGCATGCTGGTTGCAATGGTCGTTGCAAATAAAGATTTACTTCCGCTATTTTGCCGTTTTTCTTTTCTACACTATATTTGCATGCCTGGATGCTTCTCTGCTAGGCAGTGTTTAAGAGGCAACTTTGGCATTCACTATATTCACAGAAGTGGATAATTCTAGTGGGTATGCCAATATAGGCTCTAGATTCGATTCCTTCCTAGTGCTTTGGTTTATATTAGTTTCTTGTTTTAATTATTCACCTAATAATGTTTCTTCATTTGTGAAACGTTAAGCAAATGCATTCATCATGGATATAGATACCGATTTGAGGCTAACCTCTTTTTATAGTGGGATCCTAGCGTACTGGGCATATACATCTTATGTGTTTTTCTTTTTTTTTACTCTTGGCTTTTTTTCGACCAGTGGTCCAATCTTCTTTCTGTCCACTTTAACACCGGAACAGGCCGAGGTCCGCTGCCTGTGGCGCCGCCGGCGCCGTCGTCGTCGTCGCCGTCGCCGTCCTTGTCGATTTCCCGGAAGCCCAGCGCCACCGTCTTGTCTCCGCCTCATGGCACCGTCGGGCGCAGGTCCGCGCACTCCTGGATGACGTGCTGCATCGTATCTTGGGCCCCTTGTGTGCACAGGGTGCATCGCAGGTGGGTGTCTGTGTACTTTGCCCGGACCACATGAGTCCGCAGCATACTGCACCGGGCGTCGAACAGTAGTGCACTGACCTTTCCGTTGTCCACTAACTCTATCTTCCTCACTTCTTTTTTTCTTTTCAAACTTCGTCACGTTTTTCTAACGAGTTCTGCTAAGCAGGCATTGGCAGTGGTGCGAGGCATTTGCCTGCCCGCCAACTATGCTAACGATTCGGTTGAATCGCTGGACCGTTCCGAGTAAAAACCGACGATTTGCGTTACGTCCCGATGTCCTCTTTAAACCTTATAGTGAACTCGATTCGCTTTATTTGAAGCCGCCTTATTGCGATGTAGACGAAGGGAGAAGAGGGGGGAGGTTTGAGCTCCTTTGCAGGGACCAACGTCGCTTCTTTTCTTATAGAACATTAGGTCAAGAGGGCTCCTCCCTTTCTGGGGGAATGTATAAACACTTTTTTTTTTTTTTTGCTAGGAGTGAAGGATGCGCCTATATGATACCAATGACTTACTTCAGCCTAAAGCCTGGTTCAGACAGTTGCGTTTGACTGCGTTTGACTGCGTTGCGGCAGCGAGAAACCAGGACATCCCTGCTGCGTATATCGCGTGCCAAGATGATTCCTTGAATTGGATTCCATGCTTCATACGAAGTGCATATGTGCCGGTGACTCGCTTTTGGTTCTCGACGCAACGCAGTCAAACGCACTCAAACGCAAGTGTCTGAACCGGCCTTAAAGGAGCTGTGCAACGATATTCAATTGGAATGTTTTTATCTTTACACCAGCTTACTGGCACTAGTGCGACTCAAGGATACTCGCATGCAATGCCACTGACCAAGAAGCTCCTTTGTTGCGGCGTAATTTCAAGGACAAAAGCGATCATTTTCATTCAATCTCTCCTTTGCAAAATTCGATGACGTAACGTGGGGATCGCAGTACACCCATATGACAATATTTGAATGCGGTTCATAGATTGGACCCGAGCATTGTGTGTGCACTCGATTTGGGCTCGTGATAATTGATAGCTCGAGAAGCATTCGGGTAGTGGCCCGTGTCCGATCGCTGCAACGACGACAATAGCCGAGCCATAACAATATCTGGAACTCAGCGCGTGTCCTGTGCTTCTCCAACCCCAGCGCGTGGCTATGATCAAAATTGGCGGCATATAATCGGCTCCAGATCACGTGACCGCTTGTTCTGGCTGCGAGTTGAGGGAGTGAACGCTGCTCGTTTTTCTTTAATTTTTTTCTGGGACTTCTGTTGCGTGGGGTGAAAAACGAACGCGTGTTTCATAGGTCATTAACGTCAGGGATCCGTTCTAAGCGGTATTTGCGCATAGTAAAAAAATGGTTGCATAGCCCCTTTAAGACCATCATTGTTTCATGCTGTTCGTAAAGAATACCGTCGAAACACTGAGCCTGACTTAATACATATCGCAATTTGTTTCCTTTACCTGAACGAAGTTATCTGAGTGCCACCATAAAAAGAATAGGACTTCAAGCCGTCAGGAGCTTTTTTATTGTGAGCATGGGATCGCATAAACGTGATCTCACTGTGGCGGCTATATTCAAATATGGCGAGCTGTGATTAGAAAAAAAAACTGATCAGGTGAGAGAAGGAAATACAGGGCTAAATCAGCACTAAATTTTTCCAAAATGACGGTGCAGATTTCCCGCTGCTCTGCGTGTGTGAATCTCATGGTTGTGGATCCCTGGTTAGAGAAAGAGAAGGAATATGATACTCTCGAAGAAAGAGAACTGAAGAAGAGACAGATCCGAGGTTGCGTGTGCGCGCGAGAGATTTTTTGCTGGACGAGAAGGGTCAACGGATCTTCGGCTAAGCTGTGAAGCAACAGTACCCGCGGCCGGCGACGCTCCAGTCCGGTAAGGCCACGGACTTCCAGGCATCTTCGGCCAAGCATCTCGAAGGGACGATAATGTCTCGTCAAAACCTGATGCCCAAGTCGAGTTTGTGAGTGGCAGCTCAGCGGGGACTGATATTGGGGCACTTGACTGAAACGTCTGATTAGCTCTTCTAGCCTTTAATCGAGTGGTCTTAAACTATTGCTTTTTTTTGCGCTTTTTTTTGTGAATACTCGTATATGCCTCATTTCTTTGACGCTCTCTTGTCTTGCCTCCACTGAATTCGCGCGTCGTTCCGAAATAACGTGACAGTGAAGTAGCCTTTACAGTGTTGTCAATACTTCTAGTTGCTAAAAAATATGGTATTAGAGGGTCCCAATGGATCGCTGACAAACATATATTTCGTAGGGAAGTGTTTTAGCCGAAGATATTGAAGCCGAAAATGTATTGAAAATTGATTAGCAATATTTTACTTTTAGGTCATAATCTGCACCGGTCAATTAGGAGCAGAGTTTGCATCTTTTCTTTCGTTACAGGTAATATGTTCATTTATTTTTATTTATCCGCGTTCAGAGCAGTCTATTAAAATGAATTGACACTTACCTTGCACTTCGTACCATCTTTATAGTACTTTTTTTCATAATCGCCGCTTCCCTTGTCACGTTCGCAATAGTAATTGCAGTTTTGAACCGTTTTACTCTGCAGGAAAGAAAGGTAACCGAAATATTGGTCTACGTAGGGAACGACATTACATGCAAATATACAGTTCGCAGCATTGTCAACGTCACCACGATTTCGGCAGTTTTAAAGCATGGAATGCTCTTTAACAGAAACCCCTAATGCCAAACTTGTGTCCATCTCTACGACCGTCCGTCCGCGCACTTCAAACTTAATTTAAAAAAAATTACATCGTGTTTTTCTGACGTCACGTGACTTGTATACTAATTTAGTTTCCGAGCTAAGTTTATCGGGGAAATTTAGATCACGTGGGTAATGCGTATAAGATTTCTTGTTTTCGGATAAATCCGATTTCAAAAAAAAACAAAACAAAAAAACACTCACCGGTCACATTTTCGACAATTTGGATTTATCCGAAAACATCATATTGCCGTGAGCGCAGCTGACCAACCAGGCAGCGCGCCCGTGACCTAACGGTTATCGCGCTTGCCTTCCACGCAGAAGGCCAGGGTTCGATTCCTGGCCGCGGCAACGCATTTTTGTTCACGCTGTACTGTGACGTTCTGGTAAATTCGAGAACCGTCTTGCCAATTTGAGTTTAGAATGTTCTACGCACCGAACCTTCTACACCGATTATTTCAGAAGCCTACGCATGTATAGAAGGGGCTCCGGGTGACGAGCCGCAGTCAGTTTCGCCCCAGCCTTCGACTCCGCTGTCTGGCCGACTTCGACGCTCGCGATGCTTTGTTATTATCGTCTATTCCCTTTTTGTTTTGAGCACAAGTTCGCTACATTAAACGCTTATTTATTTCTGTTTATTTATTGTTATTTTGGTTACCACCAGTGACATTCTGGTGGAGGTGCGGGGTACCGCATGTCCGTGCAGCGCTCCCCTCCAAGTTCCCTCACCTGCACGGAACAAATAAATGTAGCTTTCACGTTTTCTTTTTTTCGTTTTTTTAACAAATTTGTTAAATTTAAAAATACCTCATGTGTATTAGTAGGATAAGGATATTTTCTTATTATTAATAAGAAAATACCCATACTCTAGCTTACTATAGTCCGTTGCAACTCAAGAAGTTAGGGCGAGGGAAAGTAAGGCCGGGGAGGAGGAAGCAGACGGAACGCTGGAGAAGAGAGGGGGAAATCTCCTCCTCTCTTTAGCGTTCCGTCTGCTTCCTCCTCCCCCGCTTTCGATTCCCTTGGCCTACCTTCTTGAGTTGCAACGGACTATAGCTGCGCGCATTGCTCACGAAGCCGCTTTTGTACGAATTTTGAGCGACGGTCTTGTATCTGAAGTGCTGACAAGCGACGTGGGGTCACGGAAAGAACCGTCCGGGAAAAGAGAGCTGCCCCTCTTCCCCTCCTCTCCAAATACTCTAGTTACGCTTTCACCCATATACCTCTCGTAGCGCTGCGTGCATGTGCTGAGATAGAGTATAGCGGTGTTGAGGAATCGCCACTTCAGAGTTGGAATGATTCCGAAAATATTTCGCACTACATCGACCCCGGAATGAAATGGGAACATGATGGCGGTAGCGATGGGAGGTCTGAAACGGGAATAAAAATTAGACGCCATATTCCAGGGATGAACGGAGAATGGTATGGGCTCGGTTCCTCTGCAAGCTGTGTCGATCTTCAACTAGAGCCTACGACCTGCTGGTGTGAGGTTAGCGCAAGGTCAGGTAGCTTTCGAATCAGCATCACTGAGCTATAGGTGACTGACGGCTTGATTTTTTGACCGTCTCAAGCTCCTTCCAGGATGAAAGTGGCGCCCCCAATGAATCAACCAAAAGTGAAAAGTTCTACACTAACAAGATTTTATTCCTGGCGACGCAAGGCGCGACAAAGAGGCTGTTGCGACAAACTCTAGTTGCGACCATGCGTGTTTAGAGCACAAGGCATAGGCCACCAGCAGTGACAAAGCCACGCCGACCGTCTTTCTCGGATGTTTGCCTTCTCAATTCAGAGGAGCGCACGGAGCCGAATGTTCAATGGTTGGCTCATGTTTCTTTATCACACGGGGCCGATAGCTCATTCCTCGCCGAGCTACTTGTACCTAAGCGCCTACACTCCGTTTTACCTTACTATGGACAACAGCGGGCGTTATGAGTCATCTTGAATGGCCTACTAAGTATATACCTCCGATACTCAAGCACAAAGGTATACTAGCTCATGTTCGGATAATGAGCACTGAACATCAACAATTTCCAGCTAATAGATGTATAACGTCCAGATAACACCTGGAAATTAAATAAACCATGATCTCATGTAGCTATTAGATTAGAAGACCTAGTCTTCGCCTGGTAACAAAACAAATATTTAACTGAACATGGTAGCAAATCACGAGGTTCGTACATTAAAACGTAAAATGATTCGTCGTAAGGCAGGTTTCACGACATAGTACTATGGTCGCTTGCGCTGGCACCGTAGCAATTACACTTTGTCATCGCTTTCGTGTTTTGGCGCAGTGCATTCATATTTGGGGCAGATACACAAGGCGTCGCCTCTGACAGCGTACAAGTCGGTGCTGGTGTGCAGATGTTCGAAGCAGACTTCAAGACAGCTGCGATTGCGCTACGGACGAGCAAAATATTTCAAAGGCTTCATAAAATAAGTATGCTTAACATGTAGATATCTCCTCTACCCTTTTTCGCCTCAAGAACCGTAGTAAAAACAAGTCCTACTCCTCGCGGAGCATCACTAATTCCCCCCTTTACGTGAATAATTGACATATATGTAGGTGAATTTTAGATTAGATATATGTTATCTTATCAAGACGTACATGTTCCAAACGCAAAAAGAATCGCCTTTTCCTCCGATAACCGAATCTCGTAAGAACTACTTTGCGCCGCGTATGAACAATGCGAAAAGGTTGCTTTTTTCTTGAGGTGAAAACGCGTATAGAATTGTGGCACGTACGGTTCATTTGCAAAAAAAAAAAGTGGGTGTTTTTTTTTTATTTTTTAAATTTTCTTGTTATCAGTTCCGATTCTTTTAAGGCTGATCACGCGATCTGTCTGCAGCTGCACCAAAGGGTATGTGCAACCTCCGCTCGGATTAGTAGAATCAGCGTTTTGGGGACGCCTTTTGCATTTTTGTTTTTCATTTTTCTATAGTTTCATAACATCTTAATGCTGTTTTTCCCAGCCGCTTAACTGTGGTTGTCAATACACATTTTTACGTTTACGAATTATAGGAATAAAGTGGAACGGTTCAGCCATTTCATAAGTGGGAATTGACCCAGTATCTGATTTCATTTGAGTTTAAAGGAGTATAAATATCAGAAGTTCAGATTTTCTGGGATGGAGTTGAAATAAAATGGGGGTGCTTATTCCGCAACAATAAAGTCTGGATACTGTATTCCATGTATTTTAGGACTTGAGAAATGAAGGCACATGCCAATTTGTATAATATTTCAACATACTCCCACTTCTGCGGCCTCCTTGTCTCTTTTCTCACAAGATCGGTCTTCTTCCTCCGTAGCGCTTTCTCCTGGAGCGCACTTTGCTATCGGCAGCAGGGCTACAAATAATGTAAAAAAAAAAAAAAAAAAACCTTTGAACCGATTTGTTGCAATTGAAACATGGGAGCTTGTCTTAATCAACTTAAAAAAATCTAGAACTTTGAACTTTTGTTAGTGAATGCATGTGATCATTTCATAGAAATCAAGACTTTTAAACTTCAAAAAATGGTAAGTGATTTCTATATTGAATCTTCCGACCTGAAGTATGATTCAAGATAAAAAGAGACGAATTCTCATTAGGTCAAATCTTATTAATTTACTACTCCACAAATCCCCAGAGACACAAAACACCTACTAGACTCTACGATAAGAACTTCGCAAAGCGTGAGGCTCAAAAAAACTTTTACTAAAATGGCGCATAATTAAATTAGGCTTCTATCATTAGCATTAGCGTCCTCAGTCACTTTCAGTGCCACATCCCAGGCGTAATGTCTAAGTAAAAATGCGTTTTTGGCCTTGTCACTTCTTGCACACCTCAGTCATTCCTTCAAAATTGGTCATTTATAAAACAAGCTCACAGGTGTTTCGCTAAATTTTAGGAAACACCGGCAAGGCTGTGGTAATGTTATTGTCGAAGGCAATCATGACAAATGCTCACAGATAGACAATTAAATCCCCCTTCACATAATCATCATTATAAAGTTTCGTAATTATTTAGAATTGGTTGCCATTTTGCCTGGTAAGTGTGATAGTATTAGCATGCATGTTAAGAATTTGCGCACTACATCATTAAATCAATAAAACAAGGTCCTATCTACGGAGATACGTATTTTTTTGTAGGCTTACAGTTTTTTTTAATAATCTACAGCTTTCAACACCTAAGGTCTAAGGATGGAATGACTACCCATAAAAAGAACACAAAAAATAAAACGTGAAGCTCCACCTCAAGACAAGATGTTGAACTGCCGTGAGAAAGTATCCAAGGATCACTGTGCGGTCCAGGTGCCATCTAAATCGTCTTGATTGTGCAAAAAAAAAACACCTTTAGCCTGGTGTTATATTATGTGTCCAGGTATAATCAAGCCAGTGAGAAGTCAGAGTACGTGGTAGAAAAAGGTGGGGAAGAGGTGCATCAAAGCGCATAATAGAACCACAGGAAATAAACCTTCTCAGTCACTGTGGCACCGTATTCTCGTCGGCAGGCCCCTTTTCTGGTTAGTTCAGCCTCTGGTCTCGGGGTGAGCTCACTGCGCCCCCTCGCTTGACACTCAGTCGTTTAAACCTACATTGCCACACTTTTGTGCGGCAGAATCGTAATGGTAATTTCTAAAGAAATCAATTGAAAAATTCTAAATATTCATGACGTAGAGATAACCTGCTCGCTTTATCACACTTCCGCATTGGCGAAAACAAATTACCTGTCACAATTGCAGTAACTGTGAAAGCTGGATTATTGATTTTGGCTTGTGGACGTCTTGTCGAAATTTAGAGAAATTATGTTCCTTCTATTCACTTTTATAGACCAGAAGAATGACGGGAGCGCAATCGTAAGTGCACAATGAATAAGCATGAATAAGATTGTTTCAAGACATGAGTTGGCGTCATCGTAAGTTCGAGCATAGCCGATGGTAGAGCCGATGAAGCTAATCAAGCAGTGCCAGGAACGCAACGTCACCACCCTTGTCGTTTTTCGGAGCGCATATGTCCACCGGCTAGACCAATATAGCGCAGAGTGCATTCCGTCGCCTTGCGTGCTTAGTCTTCTAGTTTGCCCTTGTGTGTCTCCTAGTCTCTGATTGTGCTCTCACTTACTGAGAAAGTAAGCAAAGCTGTCAAAGGCTTCAAGCTTTAGATAACCTTATGTATCATGTGTTTCTCACTGCCAATCATATAAAATGCCAGAAGATTTAACTAGTCACCTCTATATTCTTCTAAGGTTTAGATAGTTTTCTTGGAATGTCCCAGATTTTCTGGTTCAAAATAGAAAAAAAAGTGGCTACCATGGAGAGTGTTCTATACAATTTATCGTTTACTTCTTGTAGAATTCATATTATGATGCGGATACCCTTTCTTTTTTTTAAGCAATATGACGTTTGCCACTCACCAGAGCTAATGACTCCGAGCGTCAATACCGTGCGTTGTAGAAACCGACGCTTGTGCCCGTCGAAATGGGCAGCGGAATTTTCGGCAGACTGGCGGCGAAAGTGTAAAACAGACTAGAGAAATCGGTACAGATACAGACGTCATGAATGCGATGTGCAAATTTTTCAAGGATAAACCTGTCTATTTTCGCAGACAGTGTCCACCGTCTCCCCAAACGGAGGGACGCGTGTCTGAATGCATACGGAGGTTTCTTTCAGAGATCCCTGGTGCATTGTTAGGTTTTTTTAATAATTTTTGCATTAATTTCTTTATTCGTTTGTGTACCTTCTCGTTTGTTTTGTTGAGGACACCTGAACGGATTTCATTTCATCGCGCTTCGCATGACGACCTCCTGAAACTTTGGGAAATCTTGAACTTTACGCCTTACTGAACAATCTCTTCAAGTATGTATTCCAACAACGCCGACAAAACCCCACAAAACAGGCTTTATAGCAAAGTACGGGTTCCCTGATTCACCCACACGAATGTAGTTGGGGTTCAAACATGAAAGCTCTATTGGAATTCTTAGCACCTGACCACCATCCGCAGCGTTTCGATGAAGCCGAATAGTGTTACGCAAGGAACATCCCTGGCTTGCTTGCTCCAAGTCCCAGCTAGACCTAATTGAAGCATTGGGTGGGAACCTGAACCTAGACCATGCCTTTTAAATGCGTAAATGCAACAGGCATCGGTATCGCCAATGAAATTGTTTTGGCAATCATAGTATTTGCCTGATTCACAGTATTTCATAGCTTCATTATTCCCACATAAGATTCAAAGGGGCAATCACCGCAATTTGACGAGCGGTATTTCACCTTTAGATCAAACTAATAAATTGTGCGAATGATTCATGTTGTTTTACATTTCTCAGCCTTGTATTTCTGACTTATGTTAAAGTCTACAGAAATTCTCGGTTCTATCGCTTGCCATCCTACCTGTCTGGCTCAAACTTATTTAATTTTGATATGATCTGTGGGGAGGAAGACGCGTGATGCTTTTTTTATTTTTTGAAGTGCAGTCTTTATTGCTGCTTGTCAAGGAGGAATGAACCGTAAAAAGCGCTTGCTATTGTAGGATCATTCTTTTGGTTTAGTTGAAAAAAAAGTATATCTAAAGTCTGCAGAGTTTGCTGCATAATTTCGTATTTATTTATCATATTTAAAGTACACAACTCGTGACTCTCACTTCCCTTTTTTGTACTTTGAATTGAGTGCAAACATTATGTTCCAGTGACTGTGAGGCTCGAATGAACACTATCAAGGCTGAGCAGCATGTAAGCGATTTAGCGAGCGACGAGGCGAGTAACGAGGCGAGCGACGGCAACAAGCCAGGAGAGTCACTGACGAGGGACGGAGATTTTTTTTTTGTCGCTCCTCGCGACGCTCAGTTTTTTTTTATTTCAAGAAAACTTCGCGTATCGCCTTTGTCGCCTGCTCCCGTCGCTTTCATGCGGCTTGCCTCGTCGCGCTACTGACTGAGCGACAGCGGGTCCTCGTCGCCACCTCGTCGCAGTCGCTTGTCTCGTCGCTCGCGAAATCGCTTATATGCGGTCTATACTTCACGATAAAATGTCTCTTGACTGTATTTCCGAAATACATTTTGTATCTGTACTTCTGTATTGCAACGAAGTTTTCTAATTTAATCTGTATTTTTGTATTCCAGACATATCTCGAACATCTCAAAAAAATTTGTGGCCGGTGTATCTTGTTGCACTTTTTAGCACATGTCCCCCTTCCCCCTTTTCTGATGTAAAACATTTTCTCAGAATAAGATACAATACACTCAGGGAGGAAAACCAAACACTGAAGAAAGTAAGATGGGGTAACAAAAATGTATCAATGAAAACCTTCATCCGCGTGAGAGCAAGAATTAAAATTGTAAAATTTCCACACAGCCTGGTATAACATCCTAAAAACAACAGCTTCCGAACCAGCTAGCAAAGCCTGTCAGCCAGCACTCGGCCAACATCGGCCAGCACCGGGAAGTCGGCGACGGAGCCTGGCCAGCAGCGGCCAGGTTTCACCGTCCAGTTTCCGGTACTGGCCGACGTAGGTAGGCCCAGTCCTGGCCGACATGCTGTGCTAGTTGTGAAAGGACGCGGAGCCAAAAAAAAATATCAAGAAATGTTCTTTCTCTTGCTTTGAAAGCTATAGTGAAAGCTTTGTCCAGTTCGAAATTGTAAATATTGTAAACATTTTACAACAGGATAGAACGGTTAGCAGCCTCAAGGCAAAGTTAACTCGGACCATTTTGTTCCTTCCACGTTTAGAAAAATATGGTCAATCTGTAGGAATTGACAGCAATGTAAATAAAAAAAAATTATTGGCAGCGACCTTTGCCATGAAAGTCCTATAATGCATAAAATGCATTATAGGAAATCAGTGAGGGAATTGGCGAGGGAATAGGTGTTTCACTTGAAGTATATTTTCACGCTAAATTTAGCGGGAAAACCGAATGGTTGGACGTCACTTGACATCAATTTCCCCTGCTAAATTTAGCGGGGAAAGTGAATTGTTTTCTGGGTCACAAAACATAAATTTTTCTGCTAAATTTAGCGGGTAACTTAATTTGTGTATAGGTCACGTGACGTCAGTTTACCACTAAAATTTGCGGTGGAACTGAATTGATATTGTAGCCACAAGACGTGAATTTTCCCGCTAAATTTAGCGGAGAGACAGAGTCGACGTATAGGTCAAGTGCCGTCAATTTCTACACTGTGTATAGATCACGTGACGTCACGTGACGCCACTTTCCCCACTAAACGTAGCTGAAAATGCACAGACGAACGGACGGACAAAGTTTTGGAATCGAGGAGGCACCACTAAAAAACATTTCAAGCTTTAAAAAGCGCAGCACCTCCACTATGAAAAAAAAAAAGTTAATAAAGTTGTTTCCCCCTTTCCAATTGCAGCGGGCTATTAGGCCAAATTTACAGTGAGTACTATTATTGATTCGGCCCGAACATCGCTTTCGACAGCATTAGGCATGATATCCATCGTAACCCTGAGACGTAGAAACAATAAAAAAACGGACAGAACAACGAAGTATCTTCCTTTTTCGGTCCGTTTTTTTATTGTTCCTACTTCGGAGGGTTACTATGAATATCATTCACCAGATCTCCTGCTTTTTTGCCTTTCTTCATTAGGCATGATCTCGTGAGTCAAAGTGTGAGTCAAAGTGATCTAGGTTGTTTGAAGAGATCGCATAATCAGTTTTCTCAACGTATCGAGCGAAGATTTTGCAGAGAAGCAGAGGTGTCCGGAAAATGTAGATTAAGCGTGTTAAAATTATATTCAATAAGCTTACTCGAGTAAAAAGCTAAAAGTGAAAAAACCTAACATCCCTACCTAAGGCGTCCGTCTGCCACGAAAGGTGTCCGATTGGTGCAACATCTGGCAGAGGTACGCGTTGGCGGAGAAAACACCGAATACCCCATTTTTTAGTGTCAGTTTCGGTGATAATACCTGTGTTGTCGGTGGCATGTCTTGGAATTTTTCGTTCACGTTCAGGTGCCTCACACAGCGTAGGATTGTAGGGGAGCTCGGAGGTAACAACCGGAACTCCTTTCAAACAAGTAGCCGGACGTCTTTTGTCCTCTGCATACATCGGTATAACTCACTAATGAGTGCACTGATTCACCTCACTCACCCTCACAGATCAGGCTTGAGGTAAGAATGAGTGAGTTCGTAAGCCACGAAAACTGATGAGTTTGAGGTTGAGTGAGGGGCGTGAGGTAGGTGAGAGTCGTAAGTTCGTGAATTTGGCGAGTTCATGATTTCGGTGAGGGGCGTGAGTTTATGAGGTCGTTAAGCTCATGATTTCATCTGTTTGGCGAGGCATGGGGTCCCTGAGGTGCCATGGGTTTCATGAGGGTTTGCGGTGTGGCACCGAGCTAGGATGGGCAGGTCATGTGACTTCTCCGTACATGTTTTGGGAAAGTCGAGTCGACGCTCGCTTCGCATCAGCTCTGTTAGCTCGTAAGGCTGGTTCTCCACAAGTAATACGAGAGGAGTAAAAGGCGCCAATGGGGTTTATCTGCGCTGTTTGGCTCCGGCTCGCTTCGCGGCGGCTTAGCGTGGTCTTTTGCCGCCGGTCGCTGCTTCGTGACGGGGTGATGAAGGAGGGTGCAGAGCTCTCCCGCTCGCCTCGCCCGCTCACGTTTGTGTCGGGAAGGAAGAAAACAGGCGCTTCGCCCGTACGCCTGAAGGCAGAAGTTGCTACTCCGTGTGAGCTCGTCTTAGGCACGGTAGCTAATACTTAAGCAAATAATAAAATTAAATCTGGCTTCGAACTTTCACGATTCGCCTGTATTCTTGTTTGTTCAAATGGTAGCGAGTTCTCCAAAAAAAAATATTCGGATACACGGATTTGTGTTCGAGTGTGTCCAAAACGCCGGACGTGTTTCCAATGGGTTGAAGGCACTCGACGTTTATTTTGTATCGTAAAAACGTTAATTCTATTACTGATTCACATAGAAACTGTTCAGACGATGAGTTGTTAGATTCCTTTCAGAGGTGTGAAACGATCTTTATAATTTCGTTGAATATTGGGGATAACAAATCCTTGAAGCTCTTACTCTCATTAACCTTCTAAATGCGATCGAATTGTTTTTGATTCCAAACATGAGCAGTGTCAGATTAAAACAAAAAAAGTTGCGTTTCCGCCTTCAACATACAGCTATTCGCTCTTTCTCGCGTGAGTTGAAAAGTGGTGGCGCCAGTGTGCAAATAGCCCCCAAACCACTTTCGATTCTGAACTAGACGGGGGTTTTGCAGTATTTGCAAGATAAAGTATACACGCTATCTTCTAGAAATGTCCCTTACAGCACTGTCATACGTAGTTCAATATCATAATAAAATAACGATGAGTAAACAATTAGGAAATTAACGTGAACCGGACGGGTGCCGGTGCTAACCATTAGATGGCCTCATAGAGGCTGTTGTCAAAAACAAGGGCCAATACCCCGTTTAATATATAGTCAACAACGCTGTTAAAGCTATATAGTTCACTGAACTTGTGACTTATTCTAGTGTCTGGTATGCGAAAGAGCACGAGTAAAGGAACCGCGAGATCAAACCACAGGCTGTCGCAAGTAGCTTTGAGCAAGATTCTGCACAATCAATGAGAAGAAAATTCTAAAGTTTTCCACGTCTCACGCGCTGGAGAGCACAATGCTGCCCCCTGAATGGAACATCTGGGTCACCGTGCTGAATTTCTATGTCCCGAGCTAGACATTACTTCTTAATCAACGAGAGTGGTTGTGACCGCCGTTATGAGAGTGTTCGAACAGTTCGACAAAAATTTGAAACAGATTAAGAGGAAAGTGGTTGTCGGGCTCAAAGAGTGCGAATGTCCGTCATTCGTCTCCAAGCTGAATGGCATCTCTTGTGACACTTTTGGTATTAAGTTTTTTTCTCAAGGATCATAAGGCAGAGTTTCCTCTCCGTGTACTATCCAATGAATATAGTACATCACAAAACGTTGTATATTCTTTTCTTCAGGGTGCACTCTCCGTTTTGGAGGTCAGAAGTTCGTTGTCTCTGCGCTGCACAGCTGATTTATTTACGGAGTTACAACCATTTCATGGCAGCCCTTCCTCTATTTTTACGATGGATATAAAGGGCCTCTATTACACGCATAAACCTAAAACTTTACTCAGTCGTTTTAGCCGATTTTCGCAAAACAATATTGTCAGGTTTCAATCATAGTCCGGATTCGCTGTGTCGGATTTTGTCGGAGTTTTGTAATTATACCTACAGGCAACTGTATAAAAGTACGATGATAAAAAATTTATATTGAAACAATGAGTGTATTGGTTTAGCAGTGGCCCCTGTTCTTTTGGAGATTTACCTTGGTTCTTTAGATCTACCACTACATGGTTTCCTTCAGAACGTGTCTCCGGATGACGTCCTTATAAGACGTCATCTGGACGTCATCTTGGATTGTACTATTGACTCTTTTATGTCTGCGCCGCTAGAGAGCTTTGTGTGTGAAAGTGCTCCAAAGCTACAGTTTTCGGTGGAATGGCTGGAAAACGATCACCTCCAGTTTTTAACTTTCAGTTGAAATCTCCGCCTAGTTTTAGTTGGCAGTATGGAAAAACTACACTCTAAAAAAAAAGGGAGGAGAAAAGGAGGAAAAGAGCGATGTTCCTCCGTGTCGCCAACGGAAGGGAGGAAATCGCACCCGTTCCTCCATTTCACCGATTTAGATGCAGCGCCACCTGGTGCCGCTTGAAAAAGGGACGAAAATTCCTCCCCCATGTTCTCGGCGGCAGCGGCGGTCGTACCGCCGCCGCCGCTGCGAAGATGTTCAATGGCGGTGACGGCAACTTGAAGGCTTGGTTACCGTCACCTTGAGCAATCCCACTACTGCCCATGCGCGATGCTAGCAGAAAAAAAGCGGAGCTTCGGGGGCTATCGGAGGTACACTACTTTAACAAAAAAAGCGAGGCGCGTAGCGCGGCGTGTGTCTCGCGAGAATCACGCCGTATGTGCTCGCTTCGAAATCGCGCTTGTTCATAGTGGATAAAACCGTGCGGCTGCGATAAGTACAGGTGGCGACTTACCACTGGTATGGCAAGTACGACCACTTTCGTCGCGTTACTTGCTACATGACAAGTAGACATATAACTCTGGAGCGAGGGAACAAGAAAAAAAGGCGGACAGACACGAAACTATGTCTATCTATCCTTACCAAGCTCGCCTGCCTATTTGCTTTAACTTTAATAACAAGTAGGGCGCACAAGAAATAAATCATCATAATCATGGAACTTTTTTTTTGCGTGATTACGTAGTTGCTAAGATCGCTGCTCAATTCGAGTCGACACGTCTCTACGTTCCTAGCCCCGTCACCTTCGTGAGAAACATATACTCTTGAAATAAAGCGTACGTACCATGCAGCGAAAGGTAATCCGTGCGGCGTTTATTTCAGTTCTGTGTAAAACAGAACAGCATATCCAGTCGATAGGAAAGAGCACTGCGTTGCGGCGAGCGACTGCGTCCGACACACACTGCAGTCCGTCAAGATCGGGACAACGACCGGCTTGCGGGAGCACGCGTTTTTTTTTTTTTTTTTTTTTTTTCAAAAACCATAGCCCCGCACAAGGAATGACACTGAAATGACGATTCGGCGAAGGAACGAAGCAACGGATCCGGGAAACAAGGTCAACTATTAATTCGGGAAGAGTCCACCTGGAAGAAAGGGTAGTACAGACATTCCATTCTGGTTGCGGGGCGAAGTGGGGGAGGGAGGTCGGATCCGCGGTCTTGAAGGAACGGATGATTCACCACAGCGGACGCTTTGCCGCCGCTTTTTTAGTTTGTGCGGCATCTCCTGCTACTGTGTGCTACATATCAAATAACGCAGTCACAATAAAAAAAAAATTGAGTGAAAGAATAACCCCGTCGCACTTTTGTTTTATTTGATACGGCCAACTTAGTTCGTTATCGCGCGGTTCCTCTCGTGTCGTGATACGAGCGCAGCTGTAGTACACGACCAAGTCGACCCGGGGTTAACAACGTGGGTTTCATGTCTACTCGTTGCAAATGTAATGGACGTACTTTTAAAAGAAGCAAGGATGAACATAAGCTTACTCGGTTATAAATTAACGTTCTATTAGATAGCGACATGAATAGAAGATAACTAACAGTTGTTGTACAAACTTTTATTTTAGCTTTTGTGTCCGAAATAGTTGCTTTGCGTTAGCTCTCGTAACGCTATATTCTGCAACGGGTTGCAAACGTTCTCTAAAACATGAAAACGCGGCTCCGTGTGCGATATATATAGCGGAGGCCATACCCATAACGGATTGCTTATTGAGTTGTGGAAGTGACTGAACGATCTACTAAAACTCTCAACACAGACTTTTTAACTTTCTGACTTATGCAACGTGATGTTTTCAAGCGGTTGCATTATATCACCAAAGACATTTCATTTTAGTTGTCTGCTGCCATACCAAAGTCATGGTTCGTGTGTCCTTATCACTCCCGGGACTTACTTTTTTATAGGAAAAACGCTCCAGGTTAGAAAATTAAAACAATATTAAATTTCTCTAATACGGGTGACAAAGCATGACCCAATATAAGTTCTCTGCTGTTGCAAGGAGTCTTGTTAAAACCATTAATATTTTTTGTTTGAAAAATTAATTGAAACACTTGTGCAAGAATTAAATTATTACCCCACCAAAACTGAAAATAGATTACACTGGCACTGAACACTCCAATCAAGCAATAGCTTGGTCGCAAATTTCAGCACCAGTGTACTGCATTTCAACACTGCATTGCCAACATGATTCTTCGAACTTATTAAAAAAAAATTTAAATTTTAGTTAATTAGCTTAATGATCTACATTTGCTTTCATCATGGTGTTGAATTAAGAGATGGGGGCTACTCCAGGAGACAATTCAAAAAATGTATTAAGCATGAGTAATATTTATTCCGTCTCTCCGTGTTTTTCGACAAATGACGGGAGTCACCGGCCAAGTCGGATTCAAAAATAACACTGCCATATATAGAGAGAGTGCGAACTTAGCGTACGTAGAGCGGGGTGGGGGTTCGGCGTCGCTGCGCTGTTGCTGTTGTGGGGTGTTCTGCTTGTGTTTCGTGCATTCTGTGTGTACTCTGTATGTTCAGTGTTGTATGTGTATTTACCATGCAGCGTTCGAGAGTTGGGGGACACTGGACAATAAAATTGGCGCTTTACCAACATTTTTTTTTCCTGTTGTGAGCGCCATCTGGTGGAAGCTATATGAATTACACCAGGGGGGGAAGTTTCCTCCATTGGGCAAAAAAAGGTGGCGATTTTCCTCCCTTCTTAGGGGAGGAAATTTCCTCCCTTTTGTAGGGTGGCAAATTTCCTCCTTTTAGAGGGTAACATAGGGGACATCTCATTTCCTCCCTTTAGGGAGGGAGTACTACTCCCTTTTTTTTTAGAGTGATATCAAAACTTCTCCTACCTTTCAGTAGCTGCCATTCGAAAAATGTGAAGTCTGGTATTGTCCGAAACGTCATGAAGAATGCTTCGAAAAAACACCTTCGCATTTCATTAAGTCCTCGCATTTCATTAAGTCCTTGGCCGTTTTGGTGCGCCTGGCTATCCGGAAGATTATGTTTTCAAACCATTACTGCATCTTGTTTTCTTAAAAGACAAGTGTCAGGGGGCCCCCAACCCGCCCAAAACGTAGTTCTTCCTTTTTTCTATAGCATCCCCCACAATCTTAAATCAGTCGGCAACCGTTACGGTGTCGGCTCAATGTTTAGGACTGATTATAAGCTAAACAGATTGACGCAATTTGTTTCGGCGAAGACTTCATGCGCAAAACAGCAAAGAGGAAAGGATGTCAATTGTGTGTCGGGTGTGGTCTTCATAATTCCTTTTGATTGTGGCCTCTGTTTCATAAGGCAAACCAAGCGTCGCCTCGTTGACCGTTTAACCGCACACAAACGTTGCGTTAAGAACAAGGACCCCTACTTAGAATTGTCAAAACATGTCATTGAGTGCAAGAATTTTTTACCGAGTTGGCAGTCCACCTTAGTTATCCTAACAGATAGGGATGATCCCAAACTGTTAGTAAACCAGTCTCTCACTATCATTGATCATGGTAGTGCATTAAATACTCAATCCCTTTGTTTAGAGAGTTAAGACGATTTCTACAAATCTGATCGTTTTGTTTTGTTTTGGAGCAAAGTCACCCCCCAATCTAAGTGTCGGCATGTTCCTTTAATAGCCCTAGACGTCTATCTTTTTGTGTCCTTTCTTTTGTTTTGTGTTCGTTTGGGTGTTATTGATGTTGGGTGATTTTGCCCACGGTCCAGTTATTTTGTTCCGGGAAAGGGTAGTTTTTCCTGTGTGTCCCATCTGGATGTTCGTGTGAATTGATAATTATTCAACCCAACTTTTTTTATTACCTGTTGTTTCGGCTGTGTGTCATGTGCTTTGCAAGTTGTCTTTTAAGTTCAATCCCTCCCATGCGTTTGTGCAAAGAAGATTCCTACTTTCTTTTGTTCCTGTTTTGTTCTTTTGTGGGTGCATTGAATTTTTATATAAACATGAACTACTGTGAAATACAATTTAGCTGTGTTTGAGACTTTGTGAGATGTGTTGCCCTTCGTCTTTTTTCATAGTCTCAGAAATTTGTCTTAAAATACGTTAAACCTTCACCAGCTCGTTTGCTCCCGTTTTGTTGGTTGTCCCTACATGTCCTCCTGCGTTTTTTTTTTCTTTTTTTTTATTCTAGCAGCGTCAGATAACCATATTTAGAAATTCGCTCTCACTAGATATTCAAAGATTTTTTTCAGTTGAATGTGAGTGATGCAACCAATTGTTTTCCACTGACACACATTTGCTGTCCAGGTTGCCCAAATGTTCATCATCTTCGCTCATCTTTCCCATGGTGTGGTCAAGCGCAGTCAGCCGTACTCGCATAAAGTATACGGTAGGATGTACGGTAGAAGTCTGCAACGATGACAGCCGATCAATGACCATTTCTTGTTGAACTTGTGTAAAGTATCATTCGGCCTGTCGTATCGGTCAGCAGCGAGAGAAATACAATAAGTAATTGCCTAATATTCCTTGCTGAGAAATGTTGTTGTTAGGCGCTTACATATATTACGTGCTTCTTTCCATAGTACAAACCACAGCGCAGTCTGAATATTTCTGCTAGGTGCCGCCCTGACCAGGCTGAAGATGACATGAACGGTAAGGATTCGTGAGTTAAGTGAAAGAACAGCATATATTGACAAGTCTGTCGGTGTTCCTGCTTCATGGCAGTCATACAATAACAGTTATTGGAGGAAACCTGCCTTGACTTCAAGTGTGTTTATGTGCCTTATATTTCAGCAAAGCTATCAGAACTCTTATTTATTTTGTAATAATTATTTTGTGGTACTGTCAGCTCGTAGGTCATTACAACGAGTAAATTTGTACAGCATACCTGTCTAAGAGCTATACGATATTTGCTTCCGAGCTTCCTGTTGAAGGACATTAATACTTTTTGCATTGTATTCCAAATCCTGCACTTTTCAATTACCGTTAAATACCTCGGAAGCGCCCACTTCATTCCAAGCGTCCACTATTAACATCTCTCAAACTTGGAAACTCTGCAAAATATACTTGTGGTATATGCCAGCTGAACGAAGGAAGAAATATACAAGACAGAGAGAGAGAGAAGGAACATACACATGCACTCCGCTGGACTAACAACCATTTACTGAATAACATCTTTCCCTTCGTCGACTTTCATTTAAAGGATAACTCCTTTTCCTTCGTCGACTTTCATTATTCTCTAGATTAAATATTTGTCCCTCGTCTTCTTCACATCAGTTTGAAAAAACCTTGCATCCCCAGAGGTGATGTCTTCTGTGGGCTCATCCAGACTAATTTACACAGGGGGTGTTTCCTGCAAATACGTCCTTTCTTTTGCATGTAGCACAATGGAGGCAGTGCTTACACAATCTTCCTTCTTCTCTTCAATGGCTAGGGACTCTAGGATTTCCCTTGCGATCTGTTTTTTTTTGTGTCTAGCCATGATGGTGATGTTAGAGAAAAAGGGGGCACATTGGCATTCGCGACAATGGGCTGGAAGATGGCCGGCTGCTGTGATTGTGCGCACGGAGGCGGTGTGTTTTCTGGTGCGGTCATTGACTCAGCGCCCAATTTGTCCTATGTAACATTTCCCACATGAGAGCGGAATGTTGTAAACAACAGCGCTTTCACATGGGGCGTATTGAGTCCTGTGTGCGGTGCCGCACGTGTTCTTTTCGTTGTTGTCGGCCTCACCGTTAACCTTGCGGCACATGGCATATGCCTTGTTGGGAAATGAGAAAACGACTTGTATTCCATGTCGGCCAGCGATCTTTTCCAGGCGATGTGTATCCCCGTGGAAAAAGGGGCCAATGTGCCCCCTTTTTCGCTAACATCACCATCATGGCTAGACACAAAAAAACAGATCGCAAGGGAAATCCTAGAGTCCCTAGCCATTGAAGAGAAGAAGGAAGATTGTGTAAGCACTGCCTCCATTGTGCTTCATGCAAAAGAAAGGAAGTATTTGCAGGAAACACCCCCTGTGTAAATTAGTCTGGATGAGCCCACAGAAGACATCACCTCTGGGGGTGCAAGGTTTTTCCAACTGATGTGAAGAAGACGAGGGACAAATATTTCATCTAGGGAATAATGAAAGTCGACGAAGGAAAAGATGTTATTCAGTAAATGGTTGTTAGTCCAGCGGAGTGCATGTTTATGTTCCTTCTCTCTCTCTCTGTCTTGTATATTTCTTCCTTCGTTCAGCTGGCATATACCACAAGCATGAATAACCAACCTGCTCAGCTTCAGGCAATTGCAAAATATAGTTTAAGCGCCCGATTTGACGGGACAAGCGCCCATGTCTAAATTATCTCAGTTTTCAGTGAAAGTGACGCAGGCGCTCCCCCGGTATTTTAGGGTTGTTCAATAATATTTAGTAGCTGGCAACTTGATGTCAGCTTCTGTCATCGACTTGCGGCATTTTATTGTGTGCCAAGCACACCACAAAAATTAAATGAATTTATTATTATGTTTGGTTTCTGCTTTGCTAAGGATATAGCAAACACTGGTGAGGCACCGAATGGCACCTTAGAATTTATGGTAAGTGATGGTGCCTTACCATCTATGGTAATGCACCATCTATTATAAGGTACTACATTTCATTATTAACCCTTTGAAGAATGAGTAAAGTCGACCCCCAACGCACTGTGTTAAAATAAAACAAAATATTAGCCAGGAAGTACATATAAATTATGGAATACATCAAGGGTCTTCATTGGCCCCCTTGCTATTTAATATTTTCGTAAACGACTTGGAAACCTAATATTTTAGTCAACGCTATTTCAGTATACTGATGATACGGCTTTACTTTTTCCACATGAAAACTATGAAGTAGCAGTGACAATATTCCAAAGCGACATTAATAGATTATCAAATTGGTTTAGTGAAAATCCCATATTTGTAAATTCAGAAAAGTCAAAATTACTGTGCTTTAGATATCCCCACAAGCGTATTTTATTGAATCGTTCTTTAAACCTTCCTGGAAACAAAGGGGTGCCGGGTACTGAATTGATATACGAGGCTAGCACAAAATAACTTGGACTAAAGTTCGATGAACACATGACTTGGCAATGTCACATTGACTGCATTAAAAAACGATTAAGAACTGTCTCATCATTTATTTATCGCATTGGTACGCATTGGTAGAAAATATTTATTGTGCCTTAGGAGAGTCTATACTGAGATGTGGCATTTTGATTTGTGGATCCAGCTGAAATAACAGATTACGAACCGTAGATAAACTAATATATAGGATAGTAAACAATATTGCATATGGTACACAGCTTCAAAACTTAGACCTCATCAACAAACTTAAAGCATTTAATATAATGCTGTTGAGTACTTTATTTAAATATATAGCTATAATAACAAATTACTTCTCTAGAACAGAATACAGACATCCGGTACAGAAAAGGCCTCTCAGAAATATAGACAGATATTATTTGCCAAGGATAAACACGCATTACGGAAAAAGAATTAGAAGTTTTTATGTCCCCAATATATTCAATAAGATACCAGAACTCATTAGTTTAGACTCTTTAAAAGAAGTTAAAAACAAATTTAGAACATTGTGTTTGCAAAATCAGATGTAAACATTTTTATACACATAGATGTTCTCTTTATAAGTTACTTCACCTTATCCGTGTAGTCTAAATCTTTTGTACTGAGTGGCAAAATTGTTTTGTTCTAGATGCTTACGGTTAAAAGTTGTTTTCTTGTTTGGTTCTTATAAAAAAAGAGCGTTCCCGTTTTTTCGGTGGGCGTGATATCTTGTATGTCAACTATTTGGTTCTGGTATTGAGAAAACAAGATATCATTTTTTCTTCACTTTCATGTATATTTCCAAGTGAGTGAACTTGTCATTGATGTATTGTTGTTGTTTTGTTTTGTTTTTTCAAAGCAAATGGCAGCGTTATATAAATAAGTATTCGCTGCTGCCGGGCCACGTCGTACAAGCCTCTAGGCTTTGACGGACCCGATTTTCTGTATTGTAAAAAAGAACAATAAAACAATTATTATTATTATTATTATCTCGTGGCGCACGAGGTGCATATTAAAATGTCGTGGCGCACGAGTACATATTAAAATATGTCTAAAGCTGAATAGTAGAGAGCAACTATTTCTGTTTCGGATGAATCGCACGGTACCTAACGCAACCTAGCCTTGGCATTTGCAATTACTCTGCCCGTGCCTGCCATCTCGTCGCTAAAACTTTAACCATCTTTTAGGTTTCGAGTTATTTTTGGACACTGCAATGAGCCAAGTATGCTGCATTGAATTAGATTTTTCGGGAACGACTTTTGGTTTCGCGAATGGTTTACCACTCCTCTCTGACGTGTGGTACTAACGAAGGAAATGTGTCGCGGGTAATCGCAAAGGTGAGGCGTGACGCAAGCGCAGTGCTCGGGTTTCGGCTGTCTCCGTTTAGCATCGCAGTGTTAAACACGAAAGCATCGAGTTACTGCAATCGTAACGGATTTCCTCGCCTGCGCGGGAAGCCGACGAGTGGCCCTCTACCTGAGGTAGAAGACAAGTAAATTTATTTTTGCATACACTTTCTCTACATTATGGACTTACTCTGAATCAATAAGAAGCAATGAAGGAAAGCATGCCGATCCGGAGGGTCAAGATATACCTTTCTTAACGCCACTACCGCTTGCTCTCTTTGGCCTAACCCGTAAGGAATTGATGACGCCACCAAATAAGGCGCGCAGGCCTTGAGTTTCAAGAATATATTGACTTGCTCCACAAGCGGTCATCGTCAAATCTGACACACTGAAACTCTCTGATGCTCAGGAAATAATTTATATGTCATGATAGACCAAAATACAATAGACTAAAATTGTTACAAAACTTGTTAAACCAGAAATAAAATATTTTAGCGTGATAACCAATGTGAGCCTATGTAATACGTTACACTATAATATATTGCCGCACTGTAATATAACGAATCTAATTAATTATTTGAGAGGGCATTGCCACTTCATAGTCAAGGGCTCACGGAAACAGCCGTAAGGTCTGAAGAATGGTAAAAAACGCAGGCGAATTGGCAAATGACGTCCATGTTAACCATTGTTTTTTTGTTTTTTTTTTCGTAATTCCTACGTCTCGGGTCACTATGGAAGTCATAAGGTCTATTTTCGCCCGCCAATATACGGTATTGATCAACGTAAACATAAACGACCAGACGACGTCTGAAAGAAACCATGAGGCACCGCCTCGAGACAAGAACTTTAACTAGAGTGACTCAGTATATTCATGTTACGAACTGTTTATGTGACACCAATATCATCCAGAGCAATAATGACGGTGCGAGACGCGAATTAGTCGGTAGTCACCTCATTTCCACTTGTATCTCTAAGCATTCCGGGCGCATGGAGGAGAGGTGTATAGGCTTTGCCTTCACGTTGAGGTGGAAAGATCGAATTACCATCTCGTTGAGCGAATGGCCATTCCGTGTCGTCATGAATTTTGCGCGCAGAATTTAAAAAAAATCTCGCCGTCATATTTGGCAAAAAACTTTTTTTGGCCTAAAATTTATTTTTTGACACGCGTGTCCCAATTGGACTCTTTTTTTTAATTTTTTTTTCTTTTGTAGGGCCCTTCAAGGCGAAAGGAAGTATCGCGAAAGCGTGGGAGCGAAGTGCATTGACATCCTTACCGAATCAGGAAAATTAACATTCTCAGTCAGTGGCACCACACTGTCGTCCGCGTGCTTTTACTCGAGCTAATTCAGCTTCCGGTCTCGAGACTTGGTGGCAAATGTCGCTCGGTTGGAGTGTTCTGTCCGTTACAGAAGATTACTAACGAAATAACGTTGCTCGTTAGTTCGTCAAAACTAACGCGTTACTGAGATTCATTACCGTCCTGCAAATGTAACGATATATTGTCTTCCCTAGCTCCAAAAACGAACAACCGTTACTTTGGTGTTAGTTTTGATTTCATGTGTTTTTTTTTTGTTTGAAGTGATAAGCCATGAATACGAACTTCAATCACGATTAAACCGCTACGGAGCGACTCCATTCTGTTTATTATATTTCTTAACCATAATTGTAAAATGTACATTTTTCTCAATCAAATTGGGATCCTGACAACACATGAAAAAAAACACATAATACTCGCCCTTTTTGTAGAGGTTAACAGAACGCCAATTTATTTAATTTTTAAACTGAAACAAAACTTTATTATTTAAAAGTAACGAGTAACATAATTTGATAGACGATACCGTAAAATAGTTACAAAAATATTTTACACGGTTTTCATTTAAACAACTAACCAGAGCTTTACTGCGATCTTTCACAAAGTAATGCGTTACCAGTAAGGTCATTACTTCTAACTGCTTGTTTATCGCTAGGTCGTGTCAGCCTACGTTCTTCAAGTGATACTTTTGGGAGTTTATGTGTCAAATCAAAGTACATCTGGTACGCTCCGGGGAAGGACTGAGGATTGATTTTTTTTTTTCGTGCAACCGAAATCGCGGTGACACGGCACCATCACCGAATAAGCCTCCTTCACATAGGGAATATTACAGCCAAAATTCGCGCCGGCCAACTGGGGATCCGGATGCAGTAAATTTGCCTCGGAGCTACCAAGGCGGTCTCCTACGTTCTCTGAGACAACACTTTAGTTCTTCGAAAAACAATGTTATTCTAGAACGGAATCAGTTGTTAAGCACAATGCTGTTAGTACAGACAGCTTTAACGCACTTCATTACTGTTTCAAATTACCTGCTACAACAGCAATAATTGGGAAGGCTTGAATCTTCATGGTGATGTGTGGACGTCCTTTTGGCGCTTTTAGAAAGCATGTCCCCCTTCTTGACTTTTATAGTTCACAAAAAGTGCAAGAACGCAGATGTCGGTACACAACGTGATATAAAAAGAATAGAGTATTGTATGGATATGACAGTTCCAGAATATATTTTTTGTTTCCAACAAAATGTTTTTCCTTAGTTTTCGTTTTCCTCTTGTTATTGAACATAAGCCATGACATATGAATTGACGAGAAGGACCTTTACGTTTCTTAAGCTTTCTCTATCCTTCCTCAGATGTACAACATGCGCATGTTTTGAAAGAAACCTTCTTTCTACTAGAAAATAAAGTCATTGTCCGTGAGTTTGTTTGATACATTATTATGGCTACGACGCACACGCCTCTTCACTTTTCGAGCCATAAATATAGTAAACTTTCGTCCTCTCTTCGGATGCACACATGTAAGCGACATTTACTCCTCTCTACCCCCCTCCCCCTCTAATAAAAATAATTCGATTACAAGGACATGTAACGTTTGCAGCAGACTATATTTATTCTTTTAAATCTGACTTACTTGCACCTCTGCATTTAATTGCATTATAAACATAACCTTAAATTGCAAGCTTCACCCTTGTTGGTGTTAGACTGGTGGCAGTTGATAAAACCCGTTTGCTTTACTGACGTCTAACCCCTGGTTAGCTCAGTTGGTAGAGCGCTCCATTGGAAATGAAGAGGTCCCTGGTTCCATACCTGGACCAGGCGGACTTTTTCGGTCGCGCACCAGTCACCTAGCTGTGTTTGAAGATTTGCGTTTGTCCTTTTTGTTCCCCCTCTCCGGGGATTATTTTCGTCATTCTTGTCCAGCTCGCTTGCACCTTTGCATTTAATTGCATTATAATCATACCCGACAACTCTCCACGTCCCTCTGTCAGTGATTTTGATAAAATTGTCGACGTCAGCACACATAAAACGAGGACACTGCAGGGCATCGCAGTGACCTCGAAAGAAAAGTGCCGAACTGTCCTAGACAGTAGCACCAAAACCGCACGTACCCTTCAAAAAAATACAAAAAAAAACGTGAGAAGAACCATTTTGGGGAAACATATCTTGGTGACCTCTAAACTGCGGCGACGGAGCCTAACTGCATATTGTCCCCCTAATCCCCCTTTTTCTTTCTTTTTTTCTCGCGGAATGTCAATGGACATTAAGGATTTATACTATTTATACAACCTGGGACGACGTCTGGCTGAATTGGAAGCGGAGGTCGCTTTCTTGGGCATCAGTTTGAGAAAGCGATATGTGGATCCGGACCTCCTCAAACATTTGTCATCCTCAAGATTGCCATGGTGTGCCAAAAAGATTATCAGGTCATACAGACAAGGTGCAAGCAAGAGGATTGAAGAACTACGCCGGGCCTGCGAGCGCATCTGGACCATCCTCCGGGGCCACGAATACAAGCACGATCGGGACTTCCAACGTTGGAGCGCAGGAAAGAAGGTACTTTTTGACAACCTTTAGAGCGTGAGGCGAAGAACCGTGTTAAAAACCATCTGCAAGATGGACATTCAAGCAACAACATTTGAAAGCAGATCGAACCTGAACAATTCCTCCAATGAGACTATAACGCGCGTGGTAAATCCATCTGAGGTGTCCATTTCTAGAAAAACGGAACAAGGTTGGATGTGTTTTCCGCAATTCAGGCTATTTCTAAAGTGACGGGTCATGATGAAAGAGCTACGTCCGTGGATTGTGCAGTTGATAAAATGGACAAACAAATGAATGATAGTTTTCGAACAGAAAAGAAATTTTCGGGTCATAAACGCTGCCGTGAAGGAACTAGAAAGGAAATCGCTACGATTGCTGCAGACTAACAAAAGTGGTATGTTTGGTATACTTCCGGAAGCAATGTTCCAAATTAAGTCGGAGGAAGCCCTCAACGTACTTTTTGTTGAATGGAAAGGGGACATTAGGAAAATTAAGAAGAATGTTGTTGCAATCCTCAAGGAAGATGAGATGGATTCGTTGACAAAACAAGTAATGAACCAAACAATATCTTTGTTAAGTCTGAAATTTTTCTTGAAACATCATAAACCGGATATGCCCTTTCGCATGGTACTCAATGAACTCGAAACGTGCAGTGCAATGTCTCGAAATTTCTACAAAAAAGGGTTGAATGTAATCCAGCTAGAAGGGAGCCTTTCACTGAGAAATTCAGAGACACTAATCGATGACCTAGAAGACTTTCATGAAAGACAGTGTACAGTAATGTTAATGGGCATTAAAGATTTATACTATTCGCTAGAGAAGTTTCGCTTGATGCAAAGGGTTAGGCAAGTGCTAGAGCTGAGCCTGGTAAATGTTCAGTCAAGAACAGGTATCGCCGTCGACAGAGTCCTTCCTCTTCTTGATTTATATCTTCAGGCGACAGTTGTTGAATATAATGGTCGGAAATATGTTCAGAGAGATGGTGTATACATTGGCTCTTCGGTGGCACAGTTGTTAGCAGAAATCTATCTGGACACATTAGATAAGTGCGTAACTGAAACCCTAAACGAAAATAACTTGAATGGGTGCTTGGTAAAAAGGTACGTTGATGACATTTTAATTTGCGCTTTTCGAGAGAAGGATGTTCGGTGTTTGGCAATGAGTGTAAAACAGCAGCTCCGGAGCTTACGTTTACAACCGAACAACCTGAAAATGGGGTCCTGCAGTTTCGTGATTTACGCATACATGTCGAACAAGCTCTTTGTTGGGGGTACGGGGAAAAAGCCGCAAAAACGGTGCTAAGTAGGAAGAGTTGCCACGCCAAATCGGTTAAAGCAGGGGTAGTGAAGTAATTAGCAACGAAAGCATTGCTTACATCATGCACTCATTTTATGGGTAATGTGGTCAAAGAACAGTGGTTCAGCCTGAAATCTGTAGGATATGAAGAGGAATTTATCAAAAGGCAGTAAGAAATAAAAGCAGTAATCCCATATTTCCACGGCATTTCCCACTGCCTAAATGCTTTCGCCGAAAAGTTTGGAGTAGACGTAGTGTTCTCCTCAGATTTCAAAATGAGCAGGTTGACGCCATTTCTGTCAAACCACAATTGCTGTCAAAAGGCCCATCGGGAACCTTCGGTTCCGTGCAAAGAAAGCGTAATTTATGAAATTCTGTTAACATGCGGGTTAAAGTACGTGGGACAAACCTGGAGATGCCGCAACGATAGGTTATTAGAACACAAAATAAATGTAAACACGAAAGCGCCGAACTCGGAAATTGGAAAGCACATCGAGGAATGCAACAAGTGTTGTGCGCACTGGTCAGAAACAAAAGTTCCACATTAAGCGCGAGATGATGTCAAGAGGGTGGTTAAAGAAACGATAAGAATGGAATCAATAGGAAACTGCATAAGCCAAGCATCAATGCAACTTGGAAGCAACTCCAAAAAGTTTCTGAGACTATAAACGAACGGGTCTAGGACATTTCGATGTAGGACGTTTCGGTGTAGGACTTTTCGGTGCACGGACTTTTCGGTGTACAACTTTTCGGTGCACGGATGTTTCGGCGCACGGACGTTTTGGTGCACGGACGTTTCGGTGCACGGACTTTTCGGTGCACGGGCTTTTCTGAAACATATTTTTTATAACACCTAAACGAAGCGTGCACACCTTTTCGAAGGCACCAACAGTGAATTGGGCAAAATCCTTCCAAGCCATTAGCAACTTCGAACCCTTACACTAAGGGGCACAAAAGGGCAAAACGCTTTCAAGTTACTGGAAAGTTCCAAGAATTAAACTAAGAAACAAAAAATGAAGGGCAACGGGGACACACAAAGAACAATGAGGATCATGTTTCTAAACTACCCGAGACTGGTGTAAAATAGAGTGAGTTGAAATTAAAGCCGAGAAGATAAGAAACGAAAACAGTGACGTGTCAAACACAGCTACCTCGTTTGTTTTTCCGAACATTATGTAGTTACAGAAACAGTGTGTTAAGCACGAATCTTTTGTTCACTTCTAAGTACCTCATACCAACCCCAAATACACTTTGTCATCTACAAGGTCAGCTTAGAAAAAAAAGCCTTCACAAAAACCTCTACAAATAGCACTAGAGACATAAACGAAAGGTACACCCGGAACACAATCTTTTGTTCCCTTCTAAGAACCTCAAACCAACCCCAAACCATAGACTTCGTTATCTGCAACGTCCGCTTAGAAACAAAACCTACTGGTGCGCCAGGAACGTTGGTACAGCGCTAACTACTGTCCGAAAACGAGGATAAAAGCGCGGCATCTGCATGTCATCGTCCTATTTCATTTGATGTTGGTTGAGTCGAGGTGGTACCCTACTGAATAAAAACATATGAATTTTCCATACGGGTCTTCATATAGCGTTATGGGTTACGGGTCATATGGTTGGTACGGGTCATACGGTTGGAACGGGTCATATGGGTCATACGGTTGGTACGGGTCGTATGGGTCATATGGTTCATACGGGTTGGTACGGTTTCTATGGTCCATATGGTTTGTACGGTCCATATGGTTTGTATGGTCTATATGGTTGTTATGGATGATATCGTTTATGCAGTTTATATCTTTGATATACTGTAAACGACTAAATTTTCGCAAGGACCTAATTATCGCAAATTTCGCGAGTCGCCTACAATTCGCGGAAAATACACCCCGCGAACAATTCGGGCAATATGTGAACGCTACGGAAGCTACCCTCGATTCGCGAACATTGGAACCCGCGAATAATTTCAAATTTTCAGCTTTGGCCCTTTTCGCGAAAAATTGAGCCCGCGAAAATTAAGTCGATTACACTAATCTATAGGCCAACGCACTATTTACCAACAAGCCCTCACGACGTGTGGGCAAATTTTGTTTTCACACGAGGTGCGGGCACTGCGCGTGCGCAGGAACGAAATTCGTCTGCACATGCACCCAACAGTAGCAGCGCCACCGTAGCGACGTGACGTCAGCGCGGCGTCTTGGTGTATATTGGTCGTATTAACCACATGGTTCACTCGTCAGTGAAACATGAAGTTCAGCAGGGAAACACTTTCCTTTCAAAGCCTATGCAAGATAGCAAAAGTGCATGCATAGAGAAATACTAAAACTTCGAGAAATTGTGAACATGCATTCCACCCGCAGGCTCGTTTATTTGCCCTCCAGTCTCAGGCTTTGAAGCAGCTCGTGCATGTTAATGATGCAATTCTTTGAGGCGAGCTGCATCTGCTTTCCCAGTTGGTTACAGGCTGATGCACCTGCAACGGGTGTCTGAAAGTAATGTAAACAAAACAGACAGTCACATTACATGTTCTCGTAAAATAAATGTAGAGTATTTATTTAGTCAATAAACCCTTTTCAAAAGTCCATCAAGCAACATTGGCGGTCACCATTTCTTGCTCACGAAGTGCGTTACTGGATCTGAGTCCTCGCTCAACGCTGACGCAGGGCTCGCTTTCAATATATGCTCAGATTATGTGAGCAAGCAATGGCGGACAGGCGTTCCCAATGATGTTGGAAAAGGGTCTATTGGCTTAATTTTTATGACTGACTTAATATTTAAAATCATCTAACTTCTGCAACTTTCACATTTTGAAAACAATCACAAACATTTATTATGGCAATACATCACCACATGACAGAAAATACATAGCATACAACTCCCGATTGCAAAATGTTCTGCCAGCGAAATAACTCCCAAACCCAAATTGTTTCAATTTCATAAAATAATGAGAGCATAAAAATAAACTCACATGCTGTATTGCATTCATCTAGCATTCGTAAGAATAGTTCTTTCTAGCACTGAAGATTGAGGCATCGAAGTATGTGCCAGAAAACTGAGGAAGAGGAGGATACGAGAGCGCACGGGGAAGTCAGAACACCAATCTCCGATTGGAATGATTAGTAGGTAGACGCAAAGCTAGCTGCCTTTGTCTCCACCGCATTCGTCAAACGTGTTCGAATGCGAAAGCCAAAGGTCAGACGCGAGGCATTTAACCAGGGTGTCTAGCAAAATATTATTTTTAAATTCCCCGACTTTTCCAGATTTTCCCTGACAATTTCAGGTGAAATTCCCTGAAAACGTAGAGGCGGTTAAATATATAAGATGATTAGAACATAAGGCATTGAGCACTGTAAGGATCATTTTGCACGGGCTTAATCCAACTTGCCTATTCCAAAATATTCGGGTTCGTCCAGTCCAGATTAAACAAGCACTTTCTTGCCGACGACATTTTCAGTGAAGAGCCCACTTCCGGAAACACGATGAAAACACGACGCTCAACCACACACGTCAATAGCCGAATGGCAGCACGGCCACCAGATGTACTTTCGGCATAAGGCTTGGTTTAGAATGGGGTCTGCGGCTTTTCCATTTGTTACTAAATCTAGTAACTAACTAGATCTAGCCTTGTGTCGCGCCCTCAATCCAGTCCAATCCAAGGCTTGGACTGGATTCGTCGGCTGTTCCCTTTGCATCGGGTAGCACATTACGTTGGGTGAGCAGAGCCTGTGCTCCGCTTTAGGCATAATTTATCATCTATTTTTCTGCCCCGAAGTCCTCAAGCCCTTGCTCAGGGCACTCGATGGCGTTTCCAACTCTTTTTCCCTGACTGGGCTCGCTTTCCCTGACAATTTCCATGACCATTTCCCTGGCATTCTGACGTCCCCAAGTGTCCTTGTATCATCCTCTCCATCACCTTCTTGGAGCATACTCCTTTCACTTTCTGCCCAAGTTTCCAATGCAAAGGGTTTTTGGTCTTCAAATAAGCACTATGTCAACTGAGAAAATCTGCACCCTGAACAAGTTCTATGAACATTGCATTAAACCCACCTTCTCATTTCTAAAGCCTCGTGTTCAAAAATATTTGGAGTACCAAGAACAAGCTGCACTATCATTCTACTTAATGGAAGTGTAGCCACATAATCTTAGTATAGTAAAATTTAAAAAAAATATTTTATTCACGAGGAGGAACTTTTAGATAAGTAAATCATTCCTGCAGTCCATTAAGCACAAATTTTAGTTTAGACTAGACAAATGTAGGCCAGAAACACTCAAATCCTGGAATAAATGAGGAAATAACTTGATTGGTGCTTACTGTAGACTTATTTTTCGTGAGCTCCATATTTCGCAATTAAGGTCGAAGCTGAAGTTTTGGAATAATTCGCGGATTCTAAATGATATAGATTCCAATGTGCTTACATTTTACCGGAATTGTTCGCGGGACCTTTTTTTTTGTGAATTGTAGGCGATTCGCGAAAACCAGGTCCTCAAGAAAAATAAGTTGTTTACGGAATCTGTTTCAAGCACAGTAACATGAATTTCATTGCACCCATTAGTGTGGACACTGCCAAATGCTTCATTTTCAATTGAAAAAGAGAGTCTTAACTGGTAAGCTAGTTGATGAATTTCATAATTATTCTAAACATGTAATTTGAGACATGCTGAGAAACCAGTTAGCATGCTATTTACAGGTGCAATAGCACATAAAGATCGGCCAAAGCATATTGTTCAAACCCCTACACTGTCAGAAGGAACAAAGGTAGAATTATAAGCATGATGCCGAAACACAGCACGAACCAAAGTTCAGTGTAGCAGAGATCACCACACTATTTGATCTCACAGGTTGTGAGTACCGTGTACCTGCCCATCTATAACATATCTGGCTAGAGTACTCCATCACTTTCTCAACATTGGCTCTAAACAAAAAAACTGATTGTTTAGTAGCTAGCTACCAGGTTTCAGAAATGCCAATGTGTTATGTAAAGCTACACGTCGTTTAGTAGCTAGCTACCAGGTTTCAGAAATGCCAATGTGTTATGTAAAGCTACACGTCCCTTTACTTCTCTCTTCCTAAAGTCAGCAGGAAGCACAAGCTTCTGCCACTAGGTGCCTTCGTTCTTAAAGCCATAAGCTCATGCTCGTACAGTTCACTTCAATGCTCAATTCGCCATAGTGCTAGTACAGTATGGCGAATGTTTTGTCGATAAATATATCTGTCAGAATGCTTGGTCAATAGATATATCGTTCAAAGTAATTTTCTGCATTTGTGATCAAAGCGAGTCTCTAAAACCTTTCTCGAGTATTCAAATATTTGAAGAAACTTATAACGTCACTATCTTCTTTACTCAGCACTGCCGTTCCACACAGGACTTAATTAATTTATCTTCAAAATAATTTTGGCTTCTGCCACCCTAACTCACGAGACGCCGAGTTAGTCATAACAGTGCAATAGGGAGGGGCTCATGCGGCTCTTCAACTGCTTTGGTGTGCGGCACTCCTGTATGCTATACTCTATTTTACTCCATTTCACAATAACTTGGCGAACTCTGGAGGCTACGGCCCCCACAACCCAATAAGAGCGTTGGGGCGAGGCGTGCGACACTACGTCACAGGAGGGTTTGCGTCACTATGCCAAATGCGAACCGGCTGTCGTCTGCTAGCCAAGAGTCCTCTGCTGCGAAACAAACCAACTTCAGATTTTTACATCCACCACCTCAACACTGCTGTTGGCTAGAGTAGCGAGCTCTTCGAGAACAGTTCATGAAAAAACCATACGCTCAATTTACCCTCGAATATGTGGCGGGTTCTAATGCCAGGGCGATGTTTTGAGCGCAAGCGGTCGATCGCACGGCCGTGATCGTCTAAAGATGGTTCAAAATGTTCTGCTGTTCTCGGAAAAGTGTTGGTCCGTATTAAGCATTGTTGAAAAGTAATATGTCTTTGTCTTTCTGTAGTGTTGAGTAGTGTTGCGGTCAGAGGAGGCTGACCGCAACTCTCCTAAAAGAAAAGGAACCCTAGAACTACTTCTTGTCGCGAACGGCGCTTTTGCTGTGGCAGTAACGAGGTCTCTGGCCTCAACCATGGGGTTGCTCTCACGTGCCTTGCTCCGGCGTTCTTACTGGGTTGGGGGGCCGCAGCCTCCACAGCTCGCCAAGTTATCGTGAAACAGAGTATAGTTGCTGCACTCGGAGTAAGGGTAAAGGATCGCAAACTCAACATGCCCGGCACCCTCAAGAAGGTATAGGATATACACTTTGAGGTTAACAAGCCATACATCAGATAAGGTGCTTCGTCTGTGTTGAATGGTTCCAGAAATCTATCGATGCCCTTGCACCAGCAGAGTTGAATCGTTCATTTGAAAAGCAAACCAACAAAACTACAAGGCGTTTGGCAAAAATAGGTTACAGTGTCTACAGCAATCTGTGCTTTTGATTTGGGATTTCAGAGAGATGAGCTCAATATAGACCCTTTTAGCAATGCCGCGCCATCTAGCTGCGCCGATTTCAAACTATGCGAACTCGCCGGGAGTGGTCACGTGCGCTGCTCCGGTTAGGCCGCGACCGCCATTATGAGGTATACGGTCGTAGAGACCAGTACTGTGTAGTCCCCGCCTAGCGCCTTTCCAGATGCGTTTTTGTTGCTGTGCGGCATTGTGCAAGCAGAAAGGCGCGAAGGATAACCACCCAAACAAAACGAGGGTTACTGTTTTGATGCAAAAATACAGCTGTCAACAAAGCAATGCATCAATATGAACCCCAATTTGTTAAGTGCGTGCTCCCTACGCTCAAAATGAATTAAGTCAGGATATGCGCGCGTGCACGAGGATTCATTGTGACAGCACGCGCAGTAAAAAAAAAAAAAAAAAAAAACTATCAGAGCAACGAGCACACGCACATAGCTCTTGCCGAGGATTCGGGCATGCCGTATGAGCTATTCTGAAATTCGGGTACTGTCTTCTTCCATGTGTCCCGTTTTTTCCCTTCCCGAGTGATCTGTTTTTCGAAGCAACCGAGAAATCGTCATAAAACGTCAAGTGGGGAAACATCATAACACGAAATATACGAGGCTTTAGGCTGAAGCAGCTCAGTCACGCTGGCTACCTTTCGAGCGTTGCTGGTAGTCACCACTTCTTGAGGCAACAAGTTCCAAGTACAGTGTAAACGACGCAATTTTCGCGAGGACTTAATTTTCGCGAATTTCGGGACTTAAGAAATATTGCGAAAAATCAATCACGCAAATAAATTACCCTACAGTAAAGAATACTAAGCGTGCCCCTCCAAATCGCGAAATATTGTGCCCGCCAAATATACCCAAAACTCAAACTTCGTAAAATTGGCGAAATATCGAGACCTCGAAGATAAATTTAACAGTATTTGCATTCAACGATGTGGAAAGGTCTAAGAGAAATGAATGTCGCGTCGAAAACTGCCGCTGCCGCCGAAGCTGAAGACGCGATAAAGGACGGGATCGTGCAAACATCGGCAGCGATGGCGTGACAAAAGCAACTCAATCGTCGATGTAAACCGCATCGCGAACGAAGACGCGAAAAGCGACTATCGCCAGTGCGGACAGCGTCGCCAACAAAAATGCGAAAACCTATACTCAGTCGCCGATGTAAGGTTTTCGGTCGCGATAGGACTCGCCGCGAAATATGTGTCGCGCTTGTGTTGACCGTGACTCCAGTGCCGACTTGTTTGATCTTGGGGTGCGGAAGCGAGATGTGTTGACATGGCGTGCTCAGGTGTTTCCTATCGAATTTTGTCTTAAACTTATTTCGTAGTTTTAGTTGTGTACTGCAGATCGATTAATGGTTCGCACCACTAATCTCTATTGTAGTAGGCTGGATCGCGGATCGGGAGCCCGTCGGTGGCGCCACCGGCGGCCATTCCTTGACACCAGGCAATACACGCAAGTCTATGGGAGAAACGCACAAAAGTAAGAATATTGAAGCATGCACGCTGTGCTCGGAGGCCAGTATTTTATGGTGCGCTGCGATCCTTATGTCGGGTGTTTGGAGATCAAATCGGTGTTTGTCAAACGTTCGAACGCCGATTAAAAAAATCAAACGTACCGGAGCACCTACGGCTGAGCTGGCAAGCTTGCTCTCCTAGTGGAGTAAACAGAGGAACTTGCCGGTGAATGAGACCGTCCTCGGGGAAGCCCAGAAGTTGATAAATGACAAAGAAGTTCCATCTTGACAGCGGCTTTCCGGGAGTGAGCGAATCCCGCGTAGCAAAGCTTTTGAGCTTGTCGTCCGCTAAACCCAACTCGACGAAACCGCCACCGACTCCGCGGTAACTCTAGGTCACTCTCTCCTCATTGAGCTGCACTACAGCGGAGTCACTCTCGACCACAAAATATTTATTTATAAGAACTGCGAAGGCTGTCAGTTTTAATGTTTGTACGCAAGCTATTTGACGGGCTGATCGAAAAGCAGCCAAAAAGTTTCAGTGCCAACACAAGCTTAGAAACAGGGGAAAGGGCGCTTTTTCTCGTTCTTCCCATAGACTCCCATGCATTGGCTGGTGTCAATCAATGGCCGCCGGCGGCGACACTCGGCCCCAGCTGCCGAGGCCGCGGTCCGCGATCCAGCCTACTACAGTTGAGATCAGTGGTTCGCACTTGTCTGCGGCGTAGGCTTTGTGTGATGTAATAAATATGTGGCTGATTTAAGACCTATTGCCACGCGCGTCGCCGAGCGAGCGCGTGCGTGGCCAATTGGTTACCCTGCTTGGCTGTCGCGCGGAAGATCCAGGCTCGATTCCAGTGTGCGGAATGTTCTTTTATTTATTCTTTCCGCTCGGCGTTCTAGTGGGTGGACCTTCTCGTCTGATCGAGTTGCGAATGCGCTACGCGCCAAAAGTTCTAGGCCAAATGTTTCAGAAACGCACGCGTCTACAAAACGTGCTCCGCGTGGCGAGCCGGAGTCAATCTTGCCCCTGCGCTCGATCCTGCTTTTTCGCCGACCTTGGCGCCTACAGCGCTAGCCTTTTTTTTAATTTTCTTTATGGCACAAGTTGGCCCCATTAAACATTTGGTTTCTTTCGTCATTCGCCGTCTCATCATTTGTCATCCGTGACAATATTGCCTGTGTTTGTTATTTCTGCTAATAGTTGAGTTACTTTTCCATCGACTACGTCCAAACAAAAATTATTCTTGAAGTTGTCGGTGGCATGTCGTGGGATTGGGGCATCTGGATGCCCTTTGCCTATTTTGCCTTCAACTCCGCCAGCCACGAAAGCTCGGAGCAGAGTCCCTTCCTTTTAACGCATGGTCGACTCCACGAGCTGCCTTCGGGAATACGCAGCCCCAACTGGTAGCTACGGAACTCTCGGAAACTACAGATAAGAGATATTTCAGTGGTTCTCTATCGCTCACGACTTGGCACTTCAGATTCTGGCCAATTCTACTGAAAGCAGGAAGCGCATGGTTGACAAAGGGGCCGATGTTCGGACATATCCAGTGGCAGACGTGGCTTGTGTTTCTGACTCCGCTTTAACCGCAAGACTCGCGAGGAAGCTGAAGGCTATGTGGCGCGGACCATTTCGAGTCGTGGAGCGCTTGTCTACCGTGACATTCTGAATTAAGAACGCCCTAACTGGCAAACAGAAGGTTATCCATGCAAACCCCCATCGGCTGTATAGAGCGGGGGCTGCTTAGGAACCTGACGTCGAGATTTCTATAGGCGCGAATGTGAAGACAGAGGTGACTCTATTTTCGCCACACAAAGAGCTTCATCAAAGTCTTCACAGGGGATGGAAGGCATAGAAAGACGACCCCGGTGGGTGGTCTAGAAAAGAAAAATGAACTTATTATCTTTGTCTGATGAAAGAATTGGAACGCGCCACGGGAATTTCGAGTGCCGCCGGCTCGACACGGCTATTCGCTGCGGAGCAGGGGCTCCATTTCTCGCTATTGACGACGTGAGTGATCGAAAGCGTCGCTGTGGTCGGTCCACCACAATTGGCAGAATGCTGACTGTGACATCAGCAAAGGATGTCTCATCGACGGAAATAAGAGGGACGTAAGAACTCCAATTTTGACGGTGTTGGCAGTGTTGCTTTGAGAGCGCTAATGATTTCAGGCTTCCACCATGCCCATTACAAACACCATCGAACTTGTTATTCACAGGGTAATGACGTCATCAAAGGTAACCAAACAAGGGCGCCACCGAAACATCTCGCCGCTGATAGTCTTGGATCGACGGGGTCATGGTATCCGCAAGGCGAGAGGGCAGCAAACCCCTGACCTGTTGGGAGATCGCGCTTAGTCAGTATCTCTTTTAGAGTGCATGTTTTGGACTACTTTGTGCTACTTATGTTGTGTGAAGCACACCTTAAATTTAAGCAGAGGATGTGTAAGGAGATGAATGCTAAGGTATTTCGCTCACAATATTTGATCTCTGTTAGCAGGAATTAGACCAAAATATCACTTACTCAAATCACAATGTCTTTTATAATTACGACCACGTCACCAGGAGCGTGCCTACGGGGAACGCTGTTACCTGATGCTGCCGATATAGTTTCGCTCAGTCCTTCTAGATGGCGCCATAACTCAGCTGTTCAAATTGGTATATGTAGTGCTAGAAATTCTTAGGGTTAGGCTCAGGTGCGCGCCCGGCACGGTCAGAAATTGTTTATGACTGGTTTGCGTTCACCCTACCCTTTAACAGCTTTAGCTCAGTTTTCGACTTCGTCCTCCTGTCACCTTTTTCGTTCCCTTCCACGGGAACGCAGCACGCACTCAACCACAAGTAGAACATAGAGAACTCAGATTGAAAAGAGGGTCCATGGCGAATTACGGCAAGCGTTTGCAATCGAATGGCGGACACTTCCTGCGATGATCTGGAGAAAGTACGAATGCGCTGCGTTTTCTCGTGGCGAGGAGGAAAGCAGAAGTAAAGGCGCAGACGTTTGCAGACGATCAACGCTTTCGTTACCTCCTCGCAGCTCGTACTGAAAATGCGGCACATAAACCGCAAGAACCCGATCGAGCCATTGGAAACTCTCAGTAATACAGGCTCTTTAGCAGAGCTGATGAGATCTGCCTCCACATCTCGGCGTGATTGTAATCCAGCGCGGTCTCGAGGTGGACACTGTGGTACTTGCGTGTGGCGTAGTCGTGAGTAGGGGAGGCAATCACTGAGCGACAAATTTGAGGCCGCTGTTGAGAGCCGATGCTCAGAACGAGCTCACATTAATTGGCTGCTGAGAGCGGCAATCTTGATGGTTTCGCATCCACGTTGAAAATGAACTGTGGAAGCTCATTATCAGCTCGGGCTCACCAGTCGCGCCCACAGCTATGGCTACCAGGTCGTGTCTTAGACATATGTGCAGCACGTATTCTTAATCTTAAACCTTTCAAACGCCGCTCGCCATTTATC
>JABSTQ010006310.1:0-17218 GCA_013358835.2 Ixodes persulcatus | reverse complement strand
ACACCATCACTGGTTAAGAACCGCTACTACGGAAACCCCGAGGGAAGAACAACCGTCGACCACAGAGCGGCAACTGAGCACGCTTGCATTCCACCGCGCCGCGGAGCCACATGTCCCAGATAACAAAGCCGTAGTGCTAAATGAGATGACGTCATCAAAGAAGGCCAACGCTGGGCACAGATTGGACACGACGATTGCGTCAACGCTCGGCTCAAACTTGACTGGAAGCCGAACGTTGACGCACACTCACACTGCAGAAAAATATGTTGCGCTTATTTGAAAAGTTATAAGGGTAAATTACAAGACCTGCACACTGCACCGCTTTTAATAAAATATGGCATTCTCAAGGCCAGTCAGATTTATGACTAAGTTATTACAACTGATTCACAGACAAAACCTATATGTGACGGGTATAAGTGATGTAATGCATGCATACCCTCTTCGACATGCTCATAAGCGGCCCCCTAATACGCGTACAAATTATGGAACACAATCAATGGAATAGGAAGTCAGTAAAGCTCTCAATAACACTAAAGACCACATAGATTTTTATAACACTTTTAGAAAATTTAAAATGGATCTCAGGACACTCATGGTGGGCAGTGGTAACCCCATATTATCTGAATCTGTATGTAATAACTAGCTGTTTTTCTGGTATAATCTTAAAATGAATATTTTGTTTACTACTAAGCGTTAACATTGTAAACTCTGTGCTGCTGGAAAGCGCTGCACTGGGGACGGAGACCTTGTCAAGCTTCACGCATTTAGTCCCTGTCTCCATTTCTGTTGATTCCGGAAATAAATGAACATTCATTCATTCATTCATTAAGCCATATCTCATTCAGCACTACGGCTATGTTATCTAGGAGGGGTTGCCCGGAAACTCCTCCTCTCTGGCTGTGCGCCAGCTGTGCGCGTGACTTTGTCGAAAGCGAAAGGAACCGTTTTGACTAATGTCCCTAGATAAGAGCTTCCTACAAGTAGCGACATTCTTTGAAGCGCCGACTGCGTGACGGTGCAGGTTTTAGGAAGTGAATGGCGGCGCACAGCAAAGGTTTGAACTGAATGCCGCCATTCTGTCCCAGCGGAATTCGCTTTGTCATTTGTATTGGTTGTCGTTACTTATTGTGGTGACTGCAAAAGTGCATCGTCTTCTTTGTCAGCAGAGCACGAGCTCGGACACGGGAGCTCGTGCATTCCGTTCTTCGGCGAGCTGGAATCTTGGCAGCTGGTCATGTCCCTCTGACCTGCGGTATTGGAATAAACCCTCAGTACACCCCTCGACTCGGGCCTACTACACTGGCGACGAGGATGGAATTAGGGAGTAGAGCAGCTTGAATGTCTCAGGATCAATTGAAGCGATCAATAATTTTCTCTTGACCGCGTCGCCGGTGACCTTAGCGACGTCGAGACAAGCTTGAAACCTTATCTGATAAAGTTTCCAGCTCTCCTTTTCGGTAATGTAGTAGGGCCGAGTCGAGGAGTGCATTCCGTTCTTCGGCGAGCTGGAATCTTGGCAGCTGGTCATGTCCCTCTGACCTGCGGTATTGGAATAAACCCTCAGTACACCCCTCGACTCGGGCCTACTACACTGGCGACGAGGATGGGATTAGGGAGTAGAGCAGCTTGAATGTCTCGGGACCAATTAAAGCGATCAATAATTTTCTCTTGACCGCGTCGCCGGTGACCTTAGCGACGTCGAGGCAATCTTGAAACCTTATCTGATAAAGTTTCCAGCTCTCCTTTTCGGTAATGTAGTAGGGCCGAGTCGAGGAGTGCATTCCGTTCTTCGGCGAGCTGGAATCTTGGCAGCTGGTCATGTCCCTCTGACCTGCGGTATTGGAATAAACCCTTAGTACACCCCTCGACTCGGGCCTACTACACTGGCGACGAGGATGGGATTAGGGAGTAGAGCAGCTTGAATGTCTCGGGACCAATTGAAGCGATCAATAATTTTCTCTTGACCGCGGCGCCGGTGATCTTAGCGACGTGGAGACAAGCTTGAAACCTTATCTGATAAAGTTTCCAGCTCTCCTTTTCGGTAATGTAGTAGGGCCGAGTCGAGGAGTGCATTCCGTTCTTCGGCGAGCTGGAATCTGGGCAGCTGGTCATGTCCCTCTGACCTGCGGTATTGGAATAAACCCTCAGCACACCCCTCGACTCGGGCCTACTACACTGGCGACGAGGATGGGATTAGGGAGTAGAGCAGCTTGAATGTCTCGGAACCAATTGAAGCGATCAATAATTTTCTCTTGACCGCGTCGCCGGTGACCTTAGCGACGTCGAGACAAACTTGAAACCTTATCTGATAAAGTTTCCAGCTCTCCTTTTCGGTAATGTAGTAGGGCCGAGTCGAGGAGTGCATTCCGTTCTTCGGCGAGCTGGAATCTTGGCAGCTGGTCATGTCCCTCTGACCTGCGGTATTGGAATAAACCCTCAGTACACCCCTCGACTCGGGCCTACTACACTGGCGACGAGGATGGGATTAGGGAGTAGAGCAGCTTGAATGTCTCGGGACCAATTGAAGCGATCAATAATTTTCTCTTGACCGCGTCGCCGGTGACCTTAGCGACGTCGAGACAAGCTTGAAACCTTATCTTATAAAGTTTCCAGCTCTCCTTTTCGGTAATATAGTACGGCCGAGTCGAGGAGTGCATTCCGTTCTTCGGCGAGCTGGAATCTTGGCAGCTGGTCATGTCCCTCTGACCTACTGTATTGGAATAAACCCTCAGTAAACCCCTCGACTCGGGCCTACTACAATTATACAAGAAGTATCAAGGGACTTCAGTTTTGACAAAAACCCGGCGGTGTCTGTCAGTTTGTCAGCGCCGAGAATAGAGGTAGAGGTTGACGCGTGCTCACGTCAGCGCTTCGGACCAATGGGAGCGTCACACACGCGACAACTGACAAACGAAAGACACCACCGGGTTTTCGTCAAAACAAGCATTCTAATGCTAACGCATCAAAAGAAAAGTACCAGTTCTTGCCTATGGCTGACGTGAAGTCAAAGTCACCGTCAGCTGGCCGATGGCTTTCCCGTCTACAATAATTGTCGAGAGATGAGGGATGAAAGGCAAAACTCTCTAGTACTACCACACACACACACACACACACACACACACACACACACACACACACACACACACACACACACACACACACACACACACACACAAAGTGCAGTCATTGAGCAGTAAAAGAACAATGCGCGCGCGCGTAGAAAGCTTGATTGGTATATATATTTCGGTAGCGTGCTAACTGTAAAGGCGTAGTCGTACCGCCCATACATCGTACATTCGCTGCAGACGTGATGCCTCAGATATGTGCGATTCATGTTTAACTACATACGTATGTAAAGCTTCGAACATGTCTGCAACGAGTTCTCATGACCAGTCTGACAAGGCTGTCATACGGGGAAGAAACATGACTCATGCGGTGTCCGCAGACTGTCTTTCGTATGATGTCTTAGCAGTGGCACCGCTGCTTGAATGACCACGTAGGGTCTTCCGAAATGTCTTACCACAAAACTGAAGACAGGAATATGGGCGAAAGGGAAAAGAGACCCCGACAGCCTGACGGCGCGTAGGAGTCTCTCGTTGAGAACGGTGTCCACAAAGTTGTTTGCCTCGTTGACCGTGGCCGCGTGCGCTAAGAACAAAAAAAGTTGCAGAATATGTTAAACTCGCGGCTATGAGAGTCTTTCGCTTCTGGCGTTTACGCAAGCTGGCACACCAAATGTTTAAATGTGTCAGATGTGGAGAAAATAAATTTCTCGTTGTCGCTCTTAATTGTTCGAACCTGATGGGGGCGCGATTGAGATGGAACTTCTCGAGATAAAAGGACGGACCGCTTTCTGTAGCTTCGAGTTATAAAGTTCCATAATTGCCCAGAAAGGCACGTCATAATCTTTAATTTATGCCTACAGCGGAAGTGACGTGCTTCTTCTAGTTCTCAGTCCCTCGATCTTTTTTATGACTCCTGAGTACGCCGAGTCTTTTGAAAACGCTTGACACTCAGGGTGTGGATCGCCCGAGATTGGGTTAGCAAAATAGTCGTCATTTGTTTTTAATATATGCGAAAATTGAACAAAATTTATTTTCTTACCATAGCCCAGAGCTCCAAGAAATAGGAACCCGCACCAAAGCATTTCCGGGCTTGATGACCTGAGGACAAAATGGAGTATTAAAGAAATTCACCCACCGATATTTTTCTACAATGTAACTATGGAAAGTACACACGTAAACGTGGCACACAGTTATGAGTTCCTAAAAGTGTCGTCCCCTTTCTGTTTTACCACGAAGGCAGATAACATGCAAAGAAAGTTAAAATGCCTTAATCGACGCAATTCCTAAAAGCAAAGATGAGTACATACTTTGAAGTATCAAGACCAAGAAGATTTTCAAAAACCGGACGCTCACACAATCCTTGCTGCGCGGACGGAGAAATTCGCGTGACAATCTTCAGCCGCAGCCCGAGATATCCAAGTTTCCCAGCCAGCAGTCGGTTTTTTATTAGCTTGAGTTTCCCCTTTCTCAATAAAAAAAAAATTAAGAACACTATAAGAAGAGGACACCATTTCGTTTGGGGGGGCAACGTCAGATTACTTATCTGAGTCTGCGCGGGGTAGAACTTGAAATATAAGCCCAGCGCTTTTGGAGGTCGCTTCTCTTGCGACTTGAACTGTAAAATGATTCTTGCAAGCGGAGCATTCTGTCAACAGATATCCAAGTTATATATGGGCCACTGTGGCGATTCGGCCTAAGGAATCCAGGTCAATGTTCGCTCAAATCTCCGACCACCAGTCGGAATCTCGCGCGACGTCTGCGAAACCTTATTTCGAAATGAGATATCCCGGATGAAGCCTCGTGTCTACCCTGATATTTGTAGCAATTGTCGCTCCCAGTTTAAGAAATACAAGGCAGGGTGGGTCTTGAGCCTCTTATTAACGCTTCGATGTAAATGAGATTGCCGCGTCGGTCGATGGGAATACCGAATAACTAATCACAAATAAAAAAAAATTGTGATCATTATAAGCCAGGCCCCGCGTCGTTTTTTTAAGGTGGCAGTGACTATCGCAACTGGTAGAAATCTTAAAATCAAAAGCTCCAACGTGTCTTTTCTTAATTTTATGTCGACTGAGAGCTTATTGAAAGCAGGACGTGTCCCATTACAATCCCACTTTTTCCTTTGTGATTTGGTCTTTGGCGTTCTTTTATGCCGCAATCTATTCGTGCTTTTAAAGTGCATCATTTCTTAATGATATCTTTCTTCCTTCAGGGAAAATTATAACCGATAACAATTTATTTACGAGAGAAGAGTTCTAGGACTAGCTCAGGGTCAAACGTGCCCTCGTGTTTGGCCCTGGCGTCATCACTATCGCCAGAGCGGCGAACACTGCATGACCAGCCTTTCCTGCGGGAGTTTTCAGACTTGCACAGCACTCATCACGAGTGATCACATTTCTTGTAATTGATTACTATTTGAAGAAAAGTTTGCAATCATTTCATTACATTTATTAGATTGTAATCACAAGAGTAACCTGATTACTTTGGGAGGTGCTCCTACCCTTTCTAATGGCGCCCTCGGTATCTGCAAATTTTCTACTGAGAAGTCCCTTAACCAAGTCTCACACAGGAGGATGGTTTACCAAAAGATAAGCAACTAATATTTATGTGGTTCTAATTAAATATTGGAAGGTACGAAATACCCGTTCTTAAAGCGTGAGAACATTTTGTCGTTTTGAAAATCTCAAGTATTATTTTTCAAGTAATACCCAATTGCTTTTATTTCAAGAAATTGAGTAATCGTATTGAATACCTTTTAACCAAGAGCAATTGTAATTGTAAACGATGACTTTTCTGGACTGACGTGTACAAGACCGAGTGGTTTGAATATTTATTACAGTCGATGGTTTCATAGGAAACGCAGGAAAGTCCCGTACATATGATTTCGCAGCCAATGAAGGTCCGGCGTTTTAAATGATAACAACGACGATGAACGAATCAGGAAGTAGGGAGGGTGAGCATCAAAAGCTACGCCCGAACTTTTGTTATGGCGTCGGTGACTGCTGCAAGGGCTTCGCAAACACGACATGACTTTGAGTTTACAAATCACGTTTCACTTAATGTTGCTCAAGAAGGAGCTGTTTTTTTTGTTTTTTTTTAAGTATACTAACATTACAGGAAGGACGCTCGATCAGGCGACAGACTCGCAGATAATCGGCAATCAGCTTTTGACGTCATTCTTTCTCCATAAGCGGCACGTACACCCGCATACAGATGAACACAAAGAAATATCACTACGATGGTAACCCAGGAGCGGGGGCAAAACTGGACGGACAACGCAAAGCGCCGCACATAGCTGTGTTTGGAGATTTATGTTCCCCCCCCCCCCCCTTTTCTGAGTTACTATGTCAGCATTGAACCAGCTCGCCGGCGTGCTTGCTTTACTTTCAACCATATCACCACCACCTTCTTCCCCTGGGCCTTGGAAGAAGGAATTAACAGTCTTCTGAAATTAAGTTGTTGCACATCTGTTTCTTTGACCCACGGAAAAAAAACACTACGGTGCTGTGAGAAACGACTAACAGATCCCGTTTTCATTAGCATTACGATAGTTGGCCACTCCCATCCTTAGTTGAAGTTCAACGCTTACAACAACAACCATCCTTAGTTGCTCTCCTAGACTCCAAGCGACCATAACAAAATACAGGCGGTATCGCAGACATTACGTGAAACTATTGAGACAACCATCAAAATATTTTTATCAAAGATATTACATGTCTCATTTTGCACTCAGATAACTCCAGCTGTTTTTTTTTTTATTTAATTTAATTTTCCTTTTTTGTGATGCTTTATTATTATTATTATTTGGCCGACGAGCTGGTCTTGTACTTAAGAAAGTTACCAAAAATCAAGGCTTCAGTTTGCCAGAAAACTTAGGACAGAAGTTCCAATAGCAGTTGGCAAGTCTGTTTCGGTGAATAATGGGCGTCTTTTTTATATTTTTCTTATGTCCAGAAACAGCCGAGGCCTTAGTACTGGAACACACTCGTACACATGTATACACTTTCTTAAAAAAGACACAAAAAAACAACATGCAAACAACAGAACACTGGTGACGAAAATAAGTTCCCCTTCTCCAGGGTTTCTTTTCATCATTCTTGTCCAGCTCGCTTGCACCTTTGCATTTAATTGCATTATAATCAGAACAGTGGTGTTAGTAAAATTGGTATAATTAGTGCATTTTTAAAATCTCGCTAACTCCCGAAAATGTCAACCACCGCACAAAGTGGGCTGAAAATATTCCGAATTCGTAAAATGGGGGAAAATAAACACATGTCTTGCAGGTAGAACGCGTTGTGGTGAAGACAGTTCACTCAAGGGACATGTAGATAAAGCATAGAAACAAGTCTCTGGCAACGTATTCTGCTTTGTACAGTTTTATACAAAAATAAATTATCTCGAAAAGTCCGGCGAGCTATACCAGTGTTTGCAAATTGCGGCTAAGTAACATTGACTCGCAGCTAAAGCAGAACCGGCGGCCGTAGTAACGGTCGTTCACTTCACGACTCTGTTAGCGCGAACACAACATCGGCGCATTTTAGCATTTTACTTCTGAATAGTATTAGCGAGCACGAAATGTTATCGCTTACATTATAAAACTAAATGAGCTCTTTCTGTAGCAATAATAACTTTGATGAGATCCCTTGGTTTCAAAGAGAAAAACTGAAAAAACCGGCGATCGCTTGTTCGCGCTAACATTGTCACGCTCTGTACATAATGCGTGCCTCTATTTTCTCTGCACACCTTCTGGGCTCTCAAAGATGGTTACCTCCAGACAATTTCAGACTTCAGAGTAGAACTCCAGCTTCAAACACACAGTGGACGTGTAAAATCTGAAGAAACATGACGGCTTTTTGATATGACGGGCCATACGCAAAAACATACCTAAAAGTCGCAAACAGGACCTAAACAAATCTGACACGTGATTAATAAAACGAATGGAATAATAAATATAGGCTCGAAAGTCACGTAATTATTCACGTCGAAATGGATTGATTGTCTAGTTTATAAAAACAAATTAAGCGTACGTTTTTCGCGTGATGGAGATTTAACAAGCTTCTTTTCCGTTTAGACCTGGGGTCTCCAAACCCCGGCCGGCGGCCCGCGAATGGCGCGGCCTTTTCAGTTAAACTCCAGGCCCGCGACCCGCGGCCCGCTGCCACAAACTGCCAAAAATAAGCAGCTCATCAGGTACAAAATAACTCCGCTACTCTCATCAAAATAGCAGACGAAGAAGAAATCAGAAATATTGAGAGGAAACTGTTCCATCAAAACGTGGGTACCCGTTATAATATTTGTTTTACATTGCATCACAAGCATTATATTTCGTACTTCCCTGCTTTATGTTCGTGTAACTAGGATAAAATTCGTTTGCGTTCTCATCTATATAGCGCTTAGCGTCCTGCTACACAACTCATGCATATTGTCATCATCTGATGTACCAGTGTCATGTCTTCTGCCCTGTATGAATATGCCATGGTTTACATGCGCTTTGATGTATTATTTGGAATTATTTGCGATGTCATTCTTAGCTACATAGAGACTTTAAAAAAATGAAGAATTTGCATTCCCACCTCTCATTTATTTTTCTTGCTCTAGCTTATTTTTTCTTAATGCTTTTAAGGTTGATGTATTTAGTATTTCTTCATTTAAATTGTCGTATTGACTATATGGCTCTAGAGATTGCGACAGGTCCTCCATTCGGCCCCTTAGCCAAAATGTTTAGAGACCCCGGTTTAAACGTAATATTTGTTAACCACACAATGACGACATAACAACTAGTTCCTCCTGCAGCAGCTCGTAATCGTCATGCGATTTTTCATGCGATTTGATCTGTTTGAAGATTTTAATATTATCAGCGAACTGAAGCAATTCTGAATGTTTTACACAATAAAAGACATAACTGCCAAACATATGAGACTGCAAGGGTCCTAAACTAGAACACTGAGGGACGCCAGATGATTATATGTACATCTCGATAACTCACCGTTAACGCGAACGTTATTAATGCGCCCGGAAAAATATATGACTGAGCCACAAACATAACGGCAAACACACTCCGTACTCCGATAGCTTCTGCACTAATATATCATAGTGCGCAAGGTTAAATGCTTTGTTCAAGTAAAATAAATGGATAGATGGATGGATGGATAATAACGGCTGTACCCTTTATACCGGGCGGTAGCTTGCGCCGCCTAGCCTAAAAACAACAACACAATCCCTATTTCCCATTTCGAGCCAATCCATTTCTCTAACTATCACCAGGTCATGAAGATGACCGCCAGGCAGACCTTTGGGGGATCAGGCAAAAAAAAAAAAAAAAAACTTAATACGTCACACCCGCCTCCTCCTCCCGGTGATGGAGTCGTCAATTTTCCTCTGGTCGAACCTTGATGGCGTCACCTAAGGCCCGACCCACTGGGGGACAGGGTTGAGACTTTGGGCCAGAGCCACGCGGGAGGGAGTCCCAATTTTCCTTTGTTCCACCTGTCCCCAGCTGCGCTAGTTAGTTTTACTTCGTTCACTTTTTCCCCAGATAATTTCGACCAGCACTCCAACCTCCTCTTTGTTGCCTTTACTCATCTATAATCCAACCTTCCATCTTCTCCAGCCAAACCGAGGCCGAGGGCAAGGGTACGTCTGTCGCTCCTTCAGGAAGGGCAGGACTCAGCTCCTTTTATTTTAGAAAACATGCTCAATTGTTTCCGTCTCCTCTTTACACAATGCGCACATTTTATTTGTCTCTTCAAATTTGGCCCTCTACGTTTTTGTTCTTAGGACTCCCGTCCTGGCCTCAAACAGTAGAGCGCTCCCTCTTTGATTATCGAATAAACCTTGCTTCCTTATTGCTTTTGGGACCTATAAATTGTGTGGTCAGTGATCTGATTTATGACATGTAAATCGTTAAAGCTGACTTCGCCTGCATTTTCTCCTCCCACATCCATCTCTCGGCCTCCTTAACTGCCTTTTCCACTTGACGCGTTTGCTCTACCCCATTGTCCGTCTGCAGAAATTTCACCCTAATATTTTGTGTCCGTTTCGTCCATTTCGTGTCCAGACTCCTCATATACAGGTACTTATAAATTCTATGCGCCCACCGCGTGTAATTCATGTCCGTCAGTCTTTGGACAAAATTTGTTTTAACACAATTGCGTTAAGGCGGCGATCCCACGGCCGCAACCATAACACCGGTGGCTGTTGTGCTAACGCTCCTGTTTGCGGTGCAAATGTCGCATCTGTGGTCGTGCCACCTGTTTCGTTCTTTTTGCAAATAAACTGCTAATTCATCATCACTCTTTTAGTGCAATATAGGATACGCATTTTTCAAAACTTAACGCACAATAAGAAAACAAAATGTGCAAGTTTTGATATTTTCAAAGACATACCTCTATGCATTCCAAGTTTCTAGACTTGTAATGTATCCAAGACGCGTTCTTATTTTTTTATTGAATAGATGAAGGACTCGTCTAGTTCCGTGTATACGTGTTTTTCTTAATTAACACAGTCACATTTTTAATATTGATTCAAAAAGAGCCTTTTTCATGCGATTTTGAAGTCTCGTAACTCAGTTTCACATCATAACGCAGCAACGACATTTAAGGGCATGCTCCTGATAAACATAGGAAGTCAGCATACAAAATATTAGAAGTGCAACGCTAGCAGTTTTCTTGTAAACACAACTTGATTGTGAGAAAATTTCAAAGAATTCCATTCACGCGTTCTTGGTTTTCTCAGACAGCGTTCTGGCATCTGATTTTTTTTTTTTTTTAATTGTATGCTAGAGGAACTGAGCTGGTTCACTGTAAGCGTGATTTTTTTTTTATATTCATATTCACATTTGTTTAAAATAAGTTTAAATCATGGGACTATTTTGAAGCTCGCCTCTGTTCGCAAGAAACCGGTTTCAAAGAAGAGGACAACTATTTAAACAACGATTCTTTATTTAGAGCTTTTCTCGTTCTATTTAAAATCCCTTTCTATGATTGTAATTTTTTAAAGCACACTAATTGTCTTAAATATTAAAAAGGACCTATGTTGTAGCAGGCGACGCGCACTTGCGCCATATTTTGAAAGGTAGCTGAAATTCGAGGTTGAGAAGTTCAGGCAAAGTGGCGCTGATTATGTTCCTGACGCAGAGGATTCTTTTCTCAAATATTCCCTCGCGCTACCTCCGCGTTCTTGCAGTGAGTCACAGTAGTCTTGCGAGGAAAAAAACGAGAAGCTCGTCACAAGGGTCACGAGCAAGTTCTCGAAAACACCTAGTGCGTTGCCTAGTGCCTGCAAATAATCTATTCAATGCTGCCCGCCATGTTCCGACACCACGAAAAGTGCAAATATTGAACTCAATATGATGGTGACGACGAAGGGGAATTTCTTTCCCTTCACTCCAAGATTTTTAACAGACAATTTTGTTAAGGTTCCAGCTTTCCAACCGCGCTGGTTCTGTTTTGTTCGCCATCGTGCAGGGATTTGAGATTTTCAGTTTTAAAGTTACTCTACTCGAAGACAACTAATGGAGAGTGTTATGTACAAACCGCAGTGACTGGTCCTCATGGTAAAACAACACACAGCCAGTCATCGTGGCTCAAATCTGAGGATCAGGAAAAGGGTCTAATAAACCCCATTTCCATGAAGTGCTCTATCAAAAGCGTTGCCCATCTGCGAAACCCTAACTGGGTCGTCTTCCTTGGGATTAATTTTAATTTCATTTATTCAAATAAGAACAATGTCAGACGATCAACTCTCATGGTGTTGGGTGAATAATGCAACGACTCCAACCTTCCACTTTGCGCTTTACACCAACCATGACTCTTGTCCTTTGCAACTAATTATAAGCAGCCAGGTCCGACTTGCTAGAAACAGCGTCTCAGCTGAGATTGTGGCAAGAAAGCAGTGCCAGAGCCAGCGCTCGAGCTGAGCAGGACTCAAGCCGAGTCTCAAGACGGTCGCGCGCCCAACCCTTCGCACTGGTTTCTTTCACTCAGTCTCAGCTGAGACGCTGTTCTATACTTTGTCTCACCCTAGCATGGACTAACCGCGAAGGCTGTGCTAGCGCGAGCGGCCAGCCTTGACTGCCTTGACTAGAGCACATGCTGCACGAGCGCTCGTGCAACCGCCGCAGCTTCATTCAAAGCGACTAGCTCGCGCTTTTAGCACGCGCGGCTAACAATAGTCCATACTATACTTCATCTCACCTTAGTATGGACTATTGTTAGCCGCGCGTGCTAAAAGCGCGAGCTAGTTGCTTCGAATGAAGCCTCGGGGGCTGCACGAGCGCTCGTGCAGCGAGTGCTCCAGACAAGGCAGTCAAGGCTAGCCGCTCGCGCTAGCACAGCATTCGCGGTTAGTCCATGCTAAGGTGAGACGAAGTATAAGGTGAGACGAAGTATTAGCCCCGTGCGCGACCAAAAGCGTCGCTGTGGTCGGCCTTCCACGATTGGCCGAACGCTGACTATGACGTCGGAAAGGGAATTTATCATCGACGAAAATAAGTGGAAGGAAAGAACTTTAATTCTGACGGTGTTGGCAGTGTTCCTTTGAGAGCGCAATGATTTCAAGCTTCCACCATGCTAATAACAAACACCATCGAACTTGTTTGCAAGGTAATGACGTCACAAGGGGGAACCACAGGAGGGCGCCACCAAAACATCTCGCCGCTAATAGCAAGCTGGCCCAGGATCATAACTCGTGAAGTTTCCTCGCGCTTCTCTTTCGTTTTTCGGAGTGCCCGCAATGAGTGTTGTGAAATAAAATCAAGCGAAATGCTCAGTGCTGCCCTGCCATACTCTTCCACCCGCAATGAGTGTTGCGAAATAAAATCAAGCGAAATGCTCAGTGCTGCCCTGCCATGTTCTTCCATGACCGGGCTAGAGAGCGGTTTCCTCGTGGCCTTCACTCTCGCCGAGGATCAATGGGACTTCTTTGGCCGCGTAGGGGTGCGACCACACAACCATGCCCAATGCCGCCTGAGCCATTCTGAACAACTGTTCCCCGACCACTGCGGGTAAAAATGTGTGCAATTATACTTGCTTGAAATAACTGTAATAAACCGATTGAAATAAGTTTCGGCCTACAATAATTAAATGCTTGTCTATACAAACTTCTTTCTTAAGGAGACGAAGAGAAAGACGTGTTCCGCATAAGTCCCTGAAGGCAGCCGGCCTCACGACCTGTAGGTCTAATTACTCTAGAAATTTGTCCAACTCAACCCCGGAGCAAATATGACAACACGGTGAGGAGGACGTGCCTCTCAGAAGGAATTAAAGCGCTGTTAGGAGCGGTAGGGTTTCACTGCAGACTTGTACCGTACGCATTACAAGTAATCAAATTACTTGTAATCGATTACTTGTTGGAGTAATTTTGTAATCAGTTGATTACTTTTATTAGGCAGTAATCACAAGAGTAATCTGATTACTTTTTGAAGTAATAAAATTACTTGTAACCGTTACTATTTTTCCACGGGCCCGCCCCCCCCCCCCCCCCGGCACACGCCTTTTTTTCTGAAATGACAAAAATATAATTTGCTTTTTTTTTCGAACAGAAAAAAGAAAGTTTTTTGCGGAGCTGTAGCAAACGAGTTCAATCCCTTTCTACGTACAGTTTCTGTGGAATGTCCGTTTTTTTTTTTTTTCGAGCTGGGACTGGGAGTGGGAAGCCCCAGGAAAGCCACAGTGCGTGACAAAGGCCATTCAGGGCGAAGTTTGAGGGAGCAGAATGTAGCTTTGTAAGTCCTTCGTTCGAACTAGCCCCCTCATGCCCACACACACACAGAAATAAAAAAAAATTAAAACAAAATCCTGCTTAGGGTAGCTACTCGCAGCCCGTAGGAGAACCAGAACCGAAGAATGCCTAAAGCGGATGCAAAATATAACAAAGCCAGTTGAAATATTTCTCCATTTCCCCTACGTGGTCTTTGTGACAAGCAATGTTTCGAGTTGAGAAGTGGTCGGGCGATCTCTTCCGCTAATGGATACTACAGATGATCCGTTTCAAATCCTGGAGCTGCTGCTCTTTTGTATAACATGCGAGCTCATCCACATGTGAATAATAAAATGAGCGACGCAAACTTTGAGCGACAACCCTTGCTCAAGCTTAACAAGATCTAGAACCCCCCCCCCCCCCCACACACACACACACACAATGGCGAACGCCCAAATCATTAAACTTCTTCAAACGAATTCTATGCTTGTGTCCGCATTGTGAAGGTGCAACGACCACGAAGAGGGAACCAGTTTTTCTTCTTCAATACTTGTGCAAATGTGAAATATAGGTTGGAAGTAGTTCATTGTTATGAGCGCTAAAGATGTGTCTTCACACAATAAAGTAATCAGAAAAGTAACGGTTACTTCTTTAAGTAATGTCCAATTACTTTTGCCGTCGAGTAATCAAGTAATCTAATCGAATACTTTTTAGCCAAGAGTAATAGTAATTGTAATCGATTACTTTTTTTTAGTAACGTGTACAAGACTGGGTTTTCAGCGACCCCTCCAAGCTGCCGCCGCAGGGAGCAACTACTCCCGGTGCAAAGGCCGTAAGAGATCGCGCCTGTTCACTCTAGCCCGGCCATTGCTCTTCAAGCTGCTGAACGAGGCAAGGTCCACTCCCACAGGGGCGTTTGTTTATGTTTTCCTACTTGATCTAATAACCTACCGATGAATCAATTAATGATTTAATCGCGATTAAAATTTTAACCAGGTAATCCGCTAAATTTTGACAAACGAAAAAGTAAAAATTTAACGCTTTCACCACGCAGACGTGTACGGGTACACCTATTTGAAGGCAAACTTTAGGTAACAATTTGACCTGAAGTAAACTGTAGGGGCGAGATGTGTGACTCGAAAGAAGTAGAGAAGGTTATAAGTACCCCCAGCCACTTCAACGCCATGCGATTGTCCGTTTAGCGCAGACAGCTGAGCCCATAGACCTATTACTGAATTACCCAAGCATCAAGGAGAATGCAGGGATTGGTGCTCCACGCGCCGCACGTGCTTGCCTCAGCCGTAGTAAGCTTTCTAAAGAAAATACCTATAAGAAATGTCATCTTGCACGCGCGTTCGTCAACGCTTTATTTTGGTTATTTATTTCGAATCTTTTATACACGGAAGCCGTGCGCGTGTGGCCCATGTCGTCGGGGAAGCGTGCCCGTCTCGCACCCCGGAGGCCCGGGTTCGATTGCGATCCAGACCGAAACGTACCAAAGTTTCTTTTCTAAGCCATTTATATACTTTGTTTATAAGAACCTTCTTGAAAAATGTGACGTTAATCCGAGCATTTCTGACGTGGTTTTACTCTTTGCGCCGTCGGCCTTTTTTAGTATCATCGCTCGGTCATGCCGCCGACGACGACGCCGGATTTTCGCGTAATGGGGCAAATAATCTTTTCGCATTACAAAGTCTTCTGACCAGGCCATCAGCCTCTGTTTACAGCATTCAACGGTGTACAGGACCGGTGTCAGCATAAAAAACAATTATACATAAAATAATAAATTAACAGTAACTAAGCATCGTAGTCACAATTAATATCAACGTCATCAAAAGTTTCAAATAGAAATCATTCACATCGACATCATTGAGATCACATTCATTAACATACAATGTCAGCGTTACTGTGAATTTCTCCATTTCTGTTGCATTCAAACAGAATATAAATATATATATAAAGATACATGTAAGACGTTGGTATATTTTTTTCCACATCAAATTATCAATAGACTTAATCATTAATGAAAAACAAATATCAAAAGCACTATAAAAACACTTTGAAATCTGCTACCCACTTGCCTAGCAATTTTTAAGTTTAGTTCACTGGGGCTAAAAAATACACTTTTACTCTTTTCTTGAATATGCAGATTCTTCGATCTCGGCGTACTATTTCAACAATATTGGGGTGGTTATTTATAAGGTCAGGTAATTGGTAATCTAGTTTCATCAAACTATAATCAAAATTATGAGGTATATAGAGCGACCCCTCTGAACACCCGTATTGAAAGAAAAAGTCTGCTATGGCTTGTTTTATCATATATCAAAATGCAGTCAAAGACTATAAGGTACACAAGTACAAACACGCATACTAAAAGCGCAAGGCCATGGTGCATGGTGTCCGCTTGATTTCTTTGACCGGTGACAACAAACGCACTATAAGACGTTGAGCTCCATGACATAGTGTTTTTTGGCTCTACTTGATTGGCCTCATTGACCTGTTACATCGGCTGGGCTCTGACTTACAGCGAAAATGAAATTGAGCGTTTATGCCGTGCAAAAGCTGTTCCATTAACGAAATGCTGACAAGGCATGTCTTATATATGTGCTTTATCGTTTGATAACATTCTTCACTGATTGATTGACTATGTTTTTAATTCTTGAATAGTTAAAACGGTAGCTACTGGCTTGTGAGCCTCTAACGAAATCGCTTTGCCAACCCTGCAGCGCGGAACAAAGCCAGTATCAAAGAAGAAATTTTGCCCTGCTAGGCACTCTTGATCGGGTCGATGAGCTAGCTGGGCTCCGCTTTCGTGCGAACTGGGGTGCTATGTTGCGCTTTTTGGACTCCCAGGAGACTTGGAAGAAGGAAGTGACGTCAACGACTAGAGCAAACGCAGATTGGATGTTGACAGAAGAAAACAAAATCAACATCCAATCTGCATTTGCTGCGTTGTTGACGTCACTTCCCTCTCCTTAGTCTCCTGGGAGTCCAAAAAGCGCAACATAGCCCCCTTGGGCACTGCTAGCACCACTGGCACGTCTGCTGGCATTTGTGTCAGCGGGAGCACGCTCTGAGCGCTGAACGTGCAAGAACGTGCACGGGCGAGCAGCAGAAAGGAGGAAATTAAGAGCAGAGGAGGAACATCACTGCCACGAGCTTGTTTCTGGCCACACGGATGAGTGCCGCCATCTATACCCTATTTCACGTTATACTGTACTGCAGGAAATGCTACAAGGGCGAGCTCTTTGCTCTGGGGCAGATCTCGGCGGCACAAGCTCTCGTGCATTAAGGGCAGCTGCCAACGCTATGAGCTCGCGCTCCTGGCCTTCGCTGCGGTACAACATAAGGTGAAACGGAGTATAGTGGTTAAACCAACGTTGGGTTGAACTAATGGCTTGTTCAAGATGGCCGCCGTAGGACCGCCGCCTTAAGAGCCCGTGCGCAGAAATCCG
>JABSTQ010006309.1:0-35853 GCA_013358835.2 Ixodes persulcatus | reverse complement strand
GGTAGTAGTAGTAGTAGTAGTAGTAGTAGTAGTGTAGTAGTAGTAGTAGAGTAGTAGTAGTAGTAGTAGTAGTAGTAGTAGTAGTAGTAGTAGTAGTAGTAGTAGTAGTAGTAGTAGTAGTAGTATAGTAGTAGTAGTAGTAGTAGTAGTAGTAGTAGTAGTAGTGTAGTAGTAGTAGTAGTAGTAGTAGTAGTAGTAGTAGTAGAGTAGTAGTAGTAGTAGTAGTAGTAGTAGTAGTAGTAGTAGTAGTAGTAGTAGTAGTAGTAGTAGTAGTAGTAGTAGTAGTAGTAGTAGTAGTAGTAGTAGTAGTAGTAGTAGTAGTAGTAGTAGTAGTAGTAGTTAGTAGTAGTAGTAGTAGTAGTAGTAGTAGTAGTAGTAGTAGTAGTAGTAGTAGTAGTAGTAGTAGTAGTAGTAGTAGTAGTAGTAGTAGTAGTAGTCGTAGGAGTTAGTAGTAGTAGTAGTAGTAGTAGTAGTAGTAAGGTATAGTAGTCGTAGTAGTAGTAGTAGTAGTAGTAAGTAGTAGTAGTAGGTAGTAGTAGTAGTAGTAGTAGTAGTAGTAGTAGTAGTATAGTAGTAGTAGTAGTAGTAGTAGTAGTAGTAGTAGTAGTAGTAGTAGTAGTAGTAGAGTAGTAGTAGTAGTAGTAGTAGTAGTAGTAGTAGTAGTAGTAGTAGTAGTAGTAGTAGTAGTAGTAGTAGTAGTAGTAGTAGTATGTAGTAGTAGTAGTAGTAGTAGTAGTAGTAGTAGTAGTAGTAGTAGTAGTAGTAGTAGTAGTAGTAGTAGTATAGTAGTAGTAGTAGTAGTAGTAGTAGTAGTAGTAGTAGTAGTAGTATGTAGTAGTAGTAGTAGTAGTAGTAGTAGTAGTAGTAGTAGTTAGTAGTAGTAGTAGTAGTAGTAGTAGTAGTTAGTAGTAGTAGTAGTAGTAGTAGTAGTAGTAGTAGTAGTATAGTAGTAGTAGTAGTAGTAGTAGTAGTAGTAGTAGTAGTAGTAGTAGTAGTAGTAGTAGTAGTAGTAGTAGTAGTAGTAGTAGTAGTAGTAGTAGTAGTAGTAGTAGTAGTAGTAGTAGTAGTAGTAGTAGTAGTAGTAGTAGTAGTAGTGTAGTAGTAGTAGTAGTAGTAGTAGTAGTAGTAGTAGTATAGTAGTAGTAGTATAGTAGTAGTAGTAGTAGTAGTAGTAGTAGTAGTATAGTAGTAGTAGTAGTAGTAGTAGTAGTTAGTAGTAGTAGTAGTAGTAGTAGTAGTATGGTGGTGGTGGTGGGTGGTGGTGGTGGTGGTGGTGGTGGTGGTGGTGGTAGTGGTGGTGGTGGTGGTGGTCGTTTTGGTCTGGCGGATTGGAGAGATTGCAGACGGCGCTAAAGGCCTTCGCGGAGTTTGGTTTGGTGTTCTTAGTCCTTTGTTACTGCCGATTCCCAGAGTGGACCCCAGCCAGGAGTTCAGTCGCGAGACCAGCCGTGAGGCAGAGTCTTTCAAGGGACCAGTGTGAAGTGCTCCCCCTAAAGACACTTTTCCTGGCGGCGGAGGAACTGTTGCGAAAGGCGCCAGGAGACAATTTGCGCCCGTCCCGTCCGACCGCCACAGGTGCACGGCCTGGAGCGTCGTCGCCAGGTGGCTCCGGTCAGCTATGCCCAGAAACAGAGCGAGAGGTGCCAGGGGGCCGCCAACGCGCACTCGTATAAAGAGACGACAGAACAATTCTTAGTCGAATTCAAGCACTTATACTCCCCCATCCCGACTTCCCAGAAAACAAACCTTCTTGAGTAGAATACATTGACCTCGTGCAAAGCATGCCCATCCCGAAGAACGCGAGTTTCAGACATCCAGATCGTCAGACATCGCAAGCCAGTAGTCCCAACAAACGGATCCGGGCCTGGGGATAGCTCAGCGTAGAAGTTAGTCGTCTGCACACACGCGGCTTTCGCGACACTCCCAGACCAACTTGCTACAATCGCAGTGGCAATACCAGGAAAAGAAGTTACATCTACCAAGCAATTACCGAAAAGCACGTCCGTGAAGGGTGGCAAACTCGGAGCGATTTAAGATGTAATTAAGGCAGCCCTCAATGACACACCATTAGACCAAAAGAGCTCCAAGTTTTTACTGACTCGGTAGCGTCGCTCACCGAGTGCAGAGATAGGAACAGCCTCTGCAAGACTGCAAAAGCCATAAAAAAGATGGCCCTCCAACTTTCTCTGCAATGTACAAAAGTCCAAATGTCCTGGGCGTCCGCTCACGCAGGCATAGCTGGTAATGAGCAGGCCCACTTTGCAGCTGGCGAGCTACTAGCTACACTCCGCCAGACGTAGAAGCCGCCCAGTCACCTCCATGATCACGGCTACGCATCTTCCTCACCCAAAGATCACGAAGACAAAGACGGCTAGGACCCCGACAAAGCTAAACAACATATCGAACTTTCGTCCCGTAAAGCGCTAAAGGAACATCTTCCACCCATTTCCGACCCACTGCTGCGAGGCTTTGGACAGAGAACGAGGGTGCTCTTAAGGCGTAGTAGAACCAACACCGCCTGCACGCCGAACAGAAGAGCAGCGTAGAAAAAGGCGCGCACACGATACGACATGCTGCTACTGCAAGGACCCCCAACATGTGGTCGACCTAGTTCACCTGTTATGGCCTGCAAAGGCCCTGAGGCAACAAGGAAGAAATTCCAAGAGGACGGGGTGACATCCATGGAGGACTGGGTCTTTCCCTCAGGCCCTCCAAACAAGCAATACCAAACTCTACGCACGCTTCTGGATTATATCCACGAAGCTGGCAAAGAAGTGCACATATCCCCCTATACCCCATATCCCTCAGGCCCTCCCCCTATACCGCGATTCCAGGCAGCGAAGCCATTGACTCATTCCCCTCCCCTTCCCTTTTACTGCGGTCCAAATAAACGTTTATATACTACTTAAATACTACCAGAGATCGCTCTAGAAGCCTCGGCACTGAAGCGGATTACACGTGGCTCCCAGTGACGTCACGTCAGCAGCCATTCTGGTGGCCTCGCTACCGAGCGCGTATACCTTCTGCAAGTACACATCGCACCAACGAATTTGTTGTTCTCGGCAAAGAGCAAGGAGGAATGACTACTGGTGTCGTGCGTTAACGTCTCGTTCCAGCCACGAATAATAGAGAGTTTTAGTATTGCGTATAGGAGCAAACGCAAGCCCCCTACGTTAGCGTTAACGCTGCGTTCTCCACACTGCGCATGAGCCATATCTACGTACTGCAGCGAGCTATGCGTACGTACGCTCGCTATCGCTTTTTGTGACCGTACGTAGCGGTCCCCTGCAAGCCATTCTCGTTGCTCTCGTCGCGCACGGGAAAGCGCGAGACTACTCCAGTTTGGAAAATGGCGGCGGTGAGGCAAACCAGTGGAAGTGCTACGCGCGTTGTACGGGTTCGCTTCACCATTGAAGATGACCTCAACCTTGTGAAAGAAAGAGAAAGAAGAAGGGAAAAAGGGCGAGGCTCGTGGCGGGCGAGGGCACGCGGAGTTCGGAGCTGGAGACAGACGAAAGAGCCGGTGCCCAGCGAGGCCTCCAACTGAAGACCCGGACCACTAGACAGCCTTGGCCCTCCTCTTCATCGGACTCTGAACTTAAGTACAGATAAAACCTTTTCCCAATGGTAGCGCTTCCCCGTGTGACCTCCTCGGAGCGAGTGGAACTCTGCCTGATCGGGCGGTATTGACAGGCGACCCACAACCTCCTCAGAGAAATCAACGCGACGAACCCTTTTGAGCGCCCACAAAGATAGGTGTCGATAGCCAAGAACATTGGCGACGCCGTCAAACTCAAAAAGGTGTTTACCGTGCGGTCGGTACGCGAGCGGTGCGACCTATTGCTTGCATACATCCAAACAAATTACGAGGCCAACATAAGATAGTAGGGATCCCACAACACACTGGAGCGAACCATAGCTGAAACTGCTGGTCACACAGCCCTAAAAAAAAAAGACAAAACACGTTCACAACAGGCAACTGGAAAGAGATTCACGCACTTCGTAGCAAAGCGAGGAGATTCGCGGTGTTAAATTGGCCTGACCGAATACCCGCCTTGGATTGTTTGAAGCAGTTCGCAGGAGCACATCTAGATGGCGCTGCATATCTTTACGTATCGTTAGGTATGCGTTTGCCTTCCGCTCTACTAAAAATGCGCGTTCAACGCGCTCCGTCACGTTACGTCGACAGCTTGCGTGCGTTGTACGCAGTGCTGACGCAAGAGTCTTTACGCTATTCTAAAACTCTCTAATAGTGAGTTTTAGTATTGCGTTTACGAGCGAACGCAAGCACTGTGCGTTTGCGTTAGCTTTGCGTGTTCCACAATGCGCGTGCGCGGAACCCAAACTGCGGCCTTAGATTGGCGCATGGCGACTTCGCGCATGCGCATCGTGGAGAACGCAACGCTAACGCAAACGCACAGCGCTTGCTCGTATACGCAATACTAAAACTCACTAATGACTGGAGTTCCGAGTGCTTTGCGAGGCAGTATGCACGCGGGAGGTTCTTATAATGCACTCTGCCTTCAGCTGGCGTTTTATTGTATAGTGTGTGAGAGCATAAGAAGCGGAAGGCGTGACTTATCATGTTCAGGCTCGTTGCTTCGTTACTCACTCTTCGGTGTCCATGTACCGGAATCCCGCAACATGATTGGCTGCTAAGCGATAATAAGATGCTCAAGACCCAGCTACGCCCTGTGAGCTGTCAGCAGTCGCTGACGGAAGGAACGAAACGCTTTGGCGCACACGCAGGCCGAAGCCTGGGTAGGGTGTACTAGAACTGGGAGCTGCGTCGTGGGGTCAGATTTTGCCGCAGGGGCCTGGGGTAGCGCTGCCAGTCACAGCGAGGCCAGGAGGCAGGTGAGGCATTGTTTGCCGAGGCTGGCATGAGCGTGCTGGTGCTACTATTTATTCTTGTTTTGCATCGTGTGCGAAGCGATACAAGATTCTGTGGCTACTAGCTATGCTGCTGGGACAAGGAACTCGCAACGATGTCAAATGCGGCGAAGAAAAAGACGGAGCGGTGGTGTTTTGTGCGGGAGTGCAGCGTGGGTTGCAACACGTGCAAAGAGAAACACTTCTTGTTGTTGGCGGTAAGGGATCGTCTGCTTCCGAGAGAAAAATCAAAACTGACGCAGAGAAAAAAAAAATATTTCTAAGAAGAATGTATGACCTGTGTGACATGCCAGAGAAAACGAATTTCTCCAAGTGACATTACTCTTGATTACATGGCTCGCATTCACATCAGCCGCCATTGCTCCGTACCATGCTCCTGTGTCCGTACCTTCTGCAGCATAGATTTGGCACAATAGAATTTGTTATTCTCGGCAATCCTTGCCTAGAAGAACAAATTCCATGGCTAGAAAGGTATGTTGCGGGAGGTACGGGCACAAGAGCACGGTACGCAGCAATGGTGGCTAGTACGGTGCCATATGACGTCACGTGCAAGGTATGTAGAAAGACAGCAGTTGAAGTTGCTATAGACGCTTTACAGCAGCTGTGCATGGGCGCCGCCATAACTGACCTTCAGTCTTTGTTCCCTCTTATTCCGTTCGCTTGACTTTATCATTTCCACAGCAGGACAGGTTATTGCCATTTTAAGTGTTACTGTGTCCTTCCCCCCAGCATAGGCCGTTGTGGAGACTCGTCAACGCCCGCTTCAGTGGCTCGGCATCTCGGTATGACAAGAGAAGGGCGGCTATGGCGGCTCAATCTAGCGCGTGTGTAAGGCGTCTATACTTAAATTGCCAGACTTACTGTTTATTTTCATAAGATGCTTGATCACTAGATAAAAAAACGATTCAGAGATTTCCTGGTTTCTAAGCTTTGGCTGAGAATGCAGAAGCCAAGACAATCTCGCTTTCTTTGAACCACGCTACACCAAAAAAAAAAAAAGGAAGATGCATTGACACCAGAACAAAAATTAAGTATTTAAAGGTCTGCAAAATGTACAGCTGTTGAAAAAATAATTAAAATAAGTTTTACACTATAAAGTGGAGAGGAAACATCGCATATTATATCATACTTAAACATCGCTTTCTTAATGGTGGTATGTAAGGCGAGATAGACAACTATCTTTCTGTAACAACAAACCGAAACGCAGAAAAGGAATAAACGAAGCGAGACTACGTAAGTAAGTGACCGCTCCCAAACGGTATTTGCTCTCGCTTTTTCAATAGGGGTGTGCGATTAGATGGAACTTGTTTTTTTTTCTCACAACCGAGCATACAAAAACAAACGAAGAATACGACCATTTTCACGCCTCTGTTGCAACCGTTAGGCCTCTGTTAGCCGTCGGACGGCCGCGCTCTAAACCGCGCTCTGCCCTACAGCGCCCTCACTGGCGTGCTTGCACATCGCGACACACTTATGGCCGCCGAACGGCACTTCTCCCCATTCTAGTACACCCTAGCCTGGCACAAAGCAACGACGTTGTCCTGGAGGCTGCATTTTTAGCCTGTCACTGACCATAGGCTTACGCATTGTCACTTCGGGGTCCCTTCGAGGGTCAACAGCCGAAGCACGTTCACAACCGTCGCAGCCAGTCACACACCGCTGTCGCTCGGCCATACTCGACTGTAGTCCGGCTTTTCCGTCGGCGTGCATTGGTGGTAGACCAGAACTCCGAGCACAGTGGCGCACGAGGCGAACAGCATGACGCAGAGCATGGCGATAGAAGTGCTCAGTTCGGACAGGCTGGGTTCGTCGCACGAGAACTGCTGGGCCGCAAGGTCTTGTATCAACCTTCCCCGAAGACTCGGCGGATGGGCGCACCTGTGGGTCGGGAAGTGTTTTTGATAACATGTCTCCATTCTCGCATTTTGAAATACTCCCGAAATAAGAAAACCCGGCCTCTTGGCCCGGGTAAATAAACTATGCATCGCAGAAAGCTGAAACTCGTTGAGAATGTTAAGCCGCAGCGGTGGGGATGGAACGCGAAAGTTGGAGGTGACGTTGCCTGGATTAAAAGATAATTGAGAAAAACGAAATTTCTCTATGTGCTGTCGTCCACCTATGAACTAATATCTTCAAAACAATAAATGATATTGTTAACGTTCGCGGGATTTCTATATTGCTCTCAAGTTTGTTTCGCTGAAATAGATTCTACAGGCACCCACATTGTCATTTTTTTGTTGTTTTGCCGAAATTAGGCTTAAGGAAATGTCGGCTCATTGAGAAAGTTTGTTTTTATCAATAATCATTTGATCCAGGAAGCGTCATGTTTTAAAAACTTTCGCATTCTATCCCAATCGCGAGCGTTACATTCCCACAGATTTTCAGCCTTATGCGATACATAGTTTATTGACCCATGCCGAAAAACACGGTTCTCTTTCCTCAGAAACTCACTGTACAATATTTGAGTTTTCTGGAGACTAAAGCGAATATTAGCCTTCTCTTTGCCTCCATCTTTGTTTACTAAACTACACACACACACACACACACACATATACAGGGTGTTTTTTTTTAAGCTTAACAGAATTTTTAAAAAACAAACCATGAAAGCTAGGTTAATGCGGTCTGCGCAGGTGAGTTATAAGGCCAGGGGGACATAGTATAGGGGACTAATCGTAACGATCAGTCGGCTAATTAGCTAAAATTCGTTACTTAACTTTTTTATTAATTAAAATAGACATATAGTTCCAATTAGAAACTTGCTCAGCGTCATCGAAAACCACTAAATCAGCAATTTTCAGAAAGACTTTGAACGCGTGAGAAGCGTAGTAGTGCACTAAAGTTACCGCTCGTGGAGCAGGTACAAGGCTGGGGCTAGATAAGAGACGGAAAAATTGCGCGGGCGCCTTATCGCAACCGCTAGCTTTGTACGTGCTCCACGAGTGCTAACTTTAGAGCACTACTACGCTTCTCACGCGCTCAAAGTCTTTCTGAAAATTACTGATTTAGTGGTTTTCGATGACGCTAAGCAAGTTTCTAATTGGAACTATATGTCTATTTTCATTAATTAAAAAGTTCATTAACGAATTTTAACTAATTAGCCGACTGATCGTTACGATTAGCCTCCTATATTATGTCCCCCTGGCCGTATAACTCACCTGCGCAGACCGCATTAATCTAGCTTTCATGGTTTTTTTCAAAAACATTATGTTAAGCTTAAAACAAAACACGCTATATATATATATATATATATATATATATAGATATATATACTCTTTTTTTAGCATGCGCAGTGTTTTTTTTACTTCGCAGGTATTTATGCGCCGAGCATGCAGAGCTTATGAACGACTGGTTTCGAGGCTCCTTAGAAAAGAGCTGCGGCAACCCAATAAACTGAGACGCCGTATTCTTTCCGAAAAAATATACTTCGGCATGCATGCGAGTTGGTTGTCGTCACTGGAAACAATCAGAATGATAATGACAACGGAAAAGCAGCAAAAAAAAAACGAAAAACGAAAACAAATATACCGTTTTCTTCGGGAAAGGGGGGGGGGGGGGACGGGGGGACGGGGGGACGGACAAACACGCAGGTACACGAGCTTCGTGTTCGTGTTTGTTGAGCCTCTCCCCACGCTTTAGGGTAAAGATGTTAATACATAACCATGTCGCCTGCTTCTCGTTTTGGCTTCAGAACAATCAGTGACTTAGAGCAGAGAGCTTCATGAAAGCAGCAAAAGAACCGAGAACTACAAGAAACACCGCGTCACCCACCATCATTGGCCATTCACGTCGATGTACTATTGATAGACGCAAAACAAACTGGCAGTAAGCTGGTCACTTTTGGGCGATTCGGAAGTGTGTTCTAATAGATGTAGACGCGTGCCAAAGTACGAATATACCAAAACCTTGTCGCGTCACGGAAAATCAAGATACAAGAGCAATTTCGATTGTATATTCCTTATCATAATTAAAGTATGGCAACCAATCAATTCCTAAACATGTAGGAGCCTTACGTTTCGAACCGACTTGGTTCTTTGTCTGCGGCGACTGTGGCCGTTGAGGAGCGGAGTTTTTCGGTCTTTTTTTTTCTTCTCTCAGGGATGTGGCGCATTTCTCGATCTTCTTCTTTCACGAATATGGCGAAGCCCGTTCACATACACTGTTGGTAAAGCACCAAGGCACCTATTTATGTTGCCTGGCGTCGTTTGATTGTGCGAAGACTCGATGAAAAGCCTATGTTGGTTGTTAGTCTCTGCGTCAATAATGTTGGTGTTGTCGAGATCAATCCGGTGGTCTTAGTGCTCAGCTACTGTAATGCGCTCGTGGTCGAGCTTGCGAACATCGTTTTTGTGTTGGCGTATTCTTTCATTAAAGTTCTTTGTCTCGCCGATGTAAGTGGCTGGACAACCTGCACAAGGGATCGTATAAACCACGCCCTGCGTTTTTTCTTTCGGATGCTTTCTTTCGATGCTCGTGTATCTGTTCTTTTTAAGATCAGCACAGACGGTTTTTTTCCTCCTTTCTTCTGTCAGCTTCTTCCAGCAGATAAGGGCAATTCGACCGTTGTCCTCGACCGGGATGTCTACGACCAGAAGATACAAGACCTGCTCGACACCTCTGCTTATGAAAAACTAAAAAAGGATCCGACACCGCGAATCCAGGCAACGCTGAACAAGGTCCTAACTGAAATTTTCAAAAAACATCCAGACTCGAGGAGCCTCCACCTGCACCTTCTTTGTAGGAATGGATCTGCGCCTGGTTTCTACGGCCTTCTCAAGATCCACAAGCCTAGCCTTGCTCTCCGGCCCATTGTGGACTTTAGAACCTCACCACTTCTAGCCGTGCCGAACTATCCTCACCAAACCCTCTCTCCTCTCGTGGGAAAAACAACGACTTATATCAGCAACTCCAGCGACTTCGTGGAGCGCATCTCGAAATTGAAGGTGAGCGCTGAGGAAAGCCTAGTCTCTTTCCACGTAATCTCACTTTTCACAAGTGTGCCGGTCCCCCCAAGGCAGTTACCGCTGTCAGGAAGGCTCTCGAAAAAGACAGGACCGCCCTCAGTGTGGAGGAACTGTGCCGCCTCCTTGAGTTCTGCCTTAGCAACACCTACTTTAGCGTCAAGGGAGAGTATTTAAAACAGGCCAGCGAAACCGCCATGGGCGCATCCGTCTCCGTTACCACGGCTAACCTGTGCATGGAAGCCATTGAGGAAGAGGCCCTGCAGTCATTCTCCACTGCGCCCAAAATATTTGTGCGGTATGTAGACGACTGCTTCTGCATCCTTCAAAGTTCTGAAGCGGACAGATTCCTCTCACACCTCAACTCCATTGAACCGGCTACCCAATTCACAGCGGAACTTCAAAAAGACAATTCCTTCCCTTTTCTTGACGTGCTCGTGAGAAGAGAAAAGGAAGTGTTGAAGTTTTCAGACTACAGGAAGCCCACGCATACTGGACGTTATCTCCAGTTTGATTCCAATCACCCAGCCTGCCACAAAGCATCGGTGGTTAGGACACTGCTGTCTAGGGGGAAAACTATATGCTCGTCTGAGGCTGACAGAAGAAAGGAGGAAAAAACCGTCTGTGCTGATCTCAAAAAGAACGGATACACGAGCACCTTTATCCAACGCGTTGCCCGTCGTCAAGCTCGAGATCACAGACACCAGCAACCACAAGCCTGTACGCAGCCACGCTCAACCTCGCGCATCTGCGTACCCTACATCAAAGGAACGAACGAGGCGCTTGCACGCGTGCTAGCAAAAAAAAGGAATCAGCGTGGCCCACAAGCCGATGTCCACGCTTGGGTTACTCATGCCCCGCCCAAAAGATCGCCCTCCGAAAACAAAACGCAGGGCGTGGTTTATAAGATCCCTTGTGCAGATTGTCCAGCCACTTAAATCGGCGAGACAAAGAACTTTAATGAAAGAATACGCCAACACAAAAACGATGTTCGCAAGCTCGACCATGAGCGCAGGCAGTTGCAGAGCACTGCGAGGTGAAAGACCAGTGGATTGATTTCGACAACACTGCGGCATTATCGACGCAGAGACTAACAAAAGACATAGGCTTTTCATCGAGTCCTGGCACATTCAAACGACGCCAGGCAACATAAATAGGTGCCTTGGTGCTTTACCAACAGTGTATGTGAACGGGCGTCGCCATATTCGTGAAAAAAGAAGATCGAGAAATGGGCCACATCTTTGAAAGAAGAAAAAGAAGACCGAAAAACGCCACTCCTCAACGGCCACAGTCCCCCCTGACGAAGAACCAAGTCGGTTCGAAACGCAGGGCTCCTACATGTTTAGGAATCGGTTGGTCGCCATATTTTAATTATTGTATTTCCCAACTAGAGAGATTTCTCTCGAATGTTTAGTTTGAAATATATTACTTATCAGTTTGCAGAGTGCACGCGTATCAGCAGTCCCCCGACTATCTGTCTAAGTCGGTCTTTCTCAAGTAGTTTTAGGCGAATGAATGAGAGAGTAGCATGTAGCGTTTCTCGCAACTCAAGGTTTCCTCGTTGTTTTCTTTAATCTTTCAGTTGTAAGCCAGCGCTCGGTCTGTTCGTTTCTTTTATGGTGTGCTGTTTTCGTCCCTTTCATTGCTTTCAGTTATGCCATGCCAACTAGCCATATTATCTACACTCCGTTTCACTCAGAGGCGTGTTTACACTTGCGGATTCGCGGGCGGATCCGCGCAGGCGGAAAGCGGATTTTCAGATCCAGGTGGCGAAATCGACTTGTCACTTGGTAAAAATCTGGATACAGAGTTTCTGACAGCGACGAGTCGACTTCGCCACCCGGCTTCAAAATCTACTTTCCGCCCGCGGGGATCCGCCCGCGAATCCGCAAGTCTAAACGCGCCATGAGTCCGACCATAGCCGACGTTTCGATTCGACGAAGCCAACCAATCATGCACAGTGAATTCGCTGCAATCCTGAGCTTTTTGGTGCGGGATTGGTTTAGCCAGCGATAGCAAGCCCACAAAAACTAGTGCCGTAACGATGCACGTAAGGCGCTCTTTGATTGGCTACATCGGATCACCATATTTTATGCATTTATAATAATTAAATAAATTGTAATACTAAAATAAGAACTTTTATTGGTGCAGGTGTGAGTTAAAGCTGCAGATCGCACGTTTACCCCGCAAAACAAATCTATTTATATCAGCTTTATGTTCCCGAATGTTTCGTGCTTTTCTATCCTGCAGCTCATTGTTGTCACGAAGCTCGTTGGCGTGAGTCAAGGACCCTAAGGCCGGGGAAGAAGGGGGAGAGGTAAATCAAGCACTCGGCGGCCGGAGAGTATTCAGAATCGCAAACTTTGACCCTGCAACGAGTTAACAAGAACCCACCTGAACTGATGTTCAGCCACCGTCTTGACTGTCAGGTGAGCCATCCATCTCAGCCGACAGTCGCAGTTCCACGGATTCTCCGCAAGGTCCACGACGGCCAGCTGACCCCAGTCTTGCATCCTGGAGGATAGTGTCTGCAGAGCCGTCTGTCGAAGGTACAACTCATCCAGCTGAACGAACTGGCTGTGCGAGAAGGACCGAAACGCATCCTTGTGAATGGAGCTTAGCTTTGGGTTGTAGTTGAGGTACAGCTCCTTGAGTCCTGGCAGATTTCCGAAGGCGAATTCGTCGACGCTGGTCAGCTGATACATGTCATTGAGCTGAAGAGTCCGCAAGGACGGCAGCTCTCGAAGACAGGTCGCGCCGACGTGAGTCAACGGGTTCTGACTCACGTCTAAGGAGCGGAGGTCGTAGAGCCCCTGCAAGGCCGCTGCAGGCAGGCTGCGAAATCCGTTTCCGACGAGACTCAGCCTCGTTAAAGACCTGACGTGAGCGAACACGTCCGGAGATAGGTGCGTGTGCCCGACGCTGTTGAAGCTGAGGACCTTGAGGTTACGCAAGAACTGAAAACAGCGCCCGCTAAGGTGTCCCAAAGGGTTATGGCCCAGGTCCAGTTCCTCGAGATGTTCGAGTTCGCTGAAGTCGTCGTCGTAAAGCGTCTGCAACTGGTTGTAGCCCAGGTCTAATCGTACCAAAGTTCCGAGACCCTGGAACGCTCTGCTGTTGATCTTCCAGAGGTGATTGTGAGACAGGTCGACTGAGCTGAGACCGCTGAGGTTAGACAGAGAACCGGTTTCTAGAGAGTCAATCTTGTTGTACGACAGGTCCAGATGAACGACTTTGGTACTTGCCACGAACGCCTGCGCTTCAACTTTCTTGATGCCGTTGTGCTTCAGAGAGAGCATCTGGACCCCGCTGGGGAAGACGGCGTCCACAAAAGTGGTCACGTTCCTGTCCGAACAGTCCATCCGCGCCTGAGACGAGCCTTGCGGGCAGCATTTGTAGCGGGAGCAGAAGGCCAAAGTGGGATTCCGCTTGGAGAAGTTGATCGAGGAGCTCCCGAGACCCTCGATGCTGCAGAGAAACAGCAGGAAGAGCGGTCGCGTTGCCAGGGTCCTGGTATCGCTCATTTCCAGTGCATCCTGTAAAGGTTAAGGTATAATGAAGCATCACCAAATTCACCGATATATGTATTTCAAAAGTAAGATCCATTTATAGTTTGGTTTCCTTTACGAGCGAGCGAATACCCAGCTGTCAACCACGAGCTTGTTGCTGTGTACGACAATAGCCTCCTTTAAACTGACAAAGCCAGGCAGATAGCCACGAGAAGCGGTCACCGAAATGGAAAAGATGGGGCGGCAGAAAACGGATGAGAGCAGAGCCACGTGACTGGCTCCCCACTGCGGCGAGACGCCGAAACACACTTCTCCCGAGCGAACAAGTGTGTTTCGAGTCCTCGCCGCTGCAAAAGCTGTGCGCTGACGTCCAAGTTCCCCAAGCAAAGATTAAGTGAATGGTGGCAGAAAGCGAGAGAAAACTAGGCATTTTCTTATTAATTGATGGCAAGGGGGATTTATAGCCTCACTTTATTTTCAGTATGGAGTGAATATAGTTTTCACATTTAAATATTCTAAGCTTAAAGGGTAAAACAAAATGGCTAGGTGGCATAAGCTACCTCCCGATCCAAAGGGCTCAGCCGTATTCATCCATCCATCCATCCTCAAGAAATGGCTCTTTGATTCTCTGTGCCACCAGATCCTCGCGCTCCAAATCTGCGACCAGGCACTCTATGGCTCCGTCATCGAACGGCCAGGCTTTGTGAGTATAGAGGAGTCTATCGTACGACGAATATTTTCGGAAACGGCGGAAACGGGAAGCGCTCTCGTGAGGGTCCCTTGGTTCTCCTGCTCAGCAGGCACGGCGGAACTGCTCCCGATCATGGCTCGCGAAATCTCGTTTCCGAATGCAAACAACACTCCTCACTGTCTCAATGTAGTGCGCTGTAGCCGATATGAGATTGTACTTTATTAGAGAGTTTTAGTATTGCGTATAGAAGGAAACGCCGTGCGATTGTATTAGAATTGCGCGGTCCACGCTGCACACGCGCGTCGTCGCCTTGCTCCAATCCAAGACCGCAATGTTGGGCTCCGCGCACGCGCAGTGTGGAACACGCAACGCTAACGCAAACGCACAGTGCTTGCGGTCGCTCTTATACAAAATACTAAAACTCACTGCTCTTTTACCGGTTTCTAACGTCAAAGAAACGTTTTGCAGTGAGTGTTGCAGGACGTGCTAGACGTCTGCAAGACGTCTTGCACGTCTTGGAGACGTGCAAGAGGGTGGGTGTTCTTTGGAACTGGAAACGCTGAGATTGGCAAACTGCGGCGCGTAAATATAAAAGAAACTAAATGTTCTGGGAAGATTGATAGTTAAAAAAACAAACAGGAACAGAATCCGTTCCTTTTGTTTTTCTTCCCTTATTTTATTTGGCATTTGGTTCGAGAGGATTGGCGGCGACTTTGGAAGTTTGGCCGATTGTGAAAAGTCGCGACTTTGATAGCACCATATATGCTTTACCCAGAATGAATATAATTTTATATGAATTTCTCAGATTAGATATCTTAAAATATTTATTTTAGACTATTTTTTTCCATAAAATGTAAATTAGAAATGGCGCAATTGGCACCAGTGAAGATAATTTGCACAGATCTGATTGCCATACTTGTTGGCGCGTTTGAATTTAGACATAAGCAACAAATTATATTAGAGCTGGCAAAACTGCATATTAAAATATCTTAGTTGTATTATTAACATTAATACGAATTACGGCAATGTACGCACTGCATAAACGCCATGATTAAAAAAATACGCTATTTAACCATAATAGTCCTTCCGGAAAGGTCCAATTTTTTTTCTTTTTAGCAAAGGAAAACTTCGACACCGTTATCAAGATGGACAAATAGACAAACAGTCAAAAACTGGGTACAATATAAAGTCCTATGCATCACGCGTTGCTTTGAAATAAACACACACTTCTGCTGTCTGACTCGGATTCCGCCTGTGTGCTTTTGTAGTGAGAACAGCGTTTCTTATTTTATGGGTTTTGTCCCGTGGCAATATTTTGTAAAATTTGGATTGATTCTGTTATTCTTGTGCTGGGAATAATGTTAACGAATTAATCATCTAAATAACTCAAAACTCATTAAAAGGCCCGCAGTTCATTTCTTCACATGGACATTATCTGAGCGAGAAAAGGCAGCAAGAACACAAATATCAGCACTGGTTTTCTCAAAGAATGCCATATTCTATGTTACCTCTAAGGTGTATGAAATATCCTGTTTTTAACGGGACACTGAACTCTCCAAAATATATTGAAGTGCCTGGATCGGACACGTATGTCACAAAATAAAGTTTCCGCGAACTATTGCTTTCGCTCAAAAATTCCGCTGTGAGCCACATCTTGAGTTATGAAGGAATCCAAAACTAACACCTATTCTGAGAAATGAAATCCAAAATAGAGATTAGCATTGGTTTCGTTCCAGATTTAAAACGTGCCTCCTGGCGTAAATATTACACTAAACACAGTTTTTGTCTTCAGGATAAAGAGGTGACATACGGCCTAGCTTCCGCGTATACGCAGGAATAATTTGTGCCGGTCAGTGAAGCCAGCACACTAGACAGGCTCAGCAACTGGCTTACCGGCACGCATTTCCGATCTTCACTATAACCGCCATTTTGGAAAACGAATGGCGCCACCTATAGTGAATGGGAGTCGCGAATTCTGCACAAGGGCATGCTCGGCGATTGACACTGAAAGCCCGTAGCTCGCTCTTATAGTCTATGCTGCGCTTGTACTTCAGTGGAAAGAAGTATAGATAGTGCATAGGGGATCTTACGTTGTAAAACGAGCTGTAAAAATCGGCGCCTGCACATTGAAAGCTCATACTTGCACCGATTGTGCATCGAGATGTGCATTTTATCTTGCGAAGTTTTGAAACGTAATTCTCTTTATGTAAAAAAAAAAAAAAAAAAGATATACCAAAACACTTGCCCATGTCAAGGGCGGACGTGTTTACAAACGATCGAATTAGCGATAAATGTAACTTGTGCCGCCATTTCTCGAGGGTAAAAAAGGTGGCAGAAGTAAAAAAAAAAAAAAAAACTGATTGTATTGACGCCGTGCAGAAGAACAGAATCAGGTGTACACTGCTTCCGTTTTCCCCGGCATCTCTCGAGTGGCTGCCGATGCAAGGCAGAAACTGACGTCGTCAGCGTTTCCGTTACGTCGGGAACATAAAAAAAAAAAAAAAAACAGACGTCCGCTTCCTCGTTGAATTCTGCTTCTTGATGCTTGTCAAATATTCACTCCGCGTGTCATCGATAGTATCGCCATCTAAGAGATGCAACGAACACGGACGCATATCTTTGTGTAATCCTTCCCACCGCGTCCCCAGTTTATCGCTTCCAACGTTTCAATCCGGTAGCAGTAAGGTTTGAAACTTTTCTTTTTACTTTCACCCATTGGCGCTCCACTCCGAGAAGTCCGAGCTTTCAAAAACGCCCTCTTCGTTTCTTTAGTGGAAATAAAAACAAAACGCAGACTTCTTATCTCGCCTGACCTCGCCATTTTGCGCGGCAATTATTTCCGCATAATCTTATAAACGAGACCAGTGCAAAATTACAAAGCCACTCAAGATGCCAATCAAGCAACATTGGCGGTCGCCATTTTTGGGGCACAAAGCCAGCGATTGGATACGAATCCTCGCCACGCACCCTCATGTCCAGTAGATGCTTAGAGTAAGTGCCCAAACATTGGCGGAATCCATTAGCGCAGCAGCTTCTAGATGGCGCGCACTTTTACAAAGGGTCTAGTGAAAAAACGCGCGCGCGAACCGCTGCACGGCCAACCGGCAACCGACGAGCACAAGCGCCACCACGGGCTGCTATCGCTCCAAAGCTTAGCCGGGACAACACACAGGTCGTTTACGTCTGTGTCAGCGAGCAGAGTTGGGTGGACTCTTCTCGGCAACGACGACGTCGGTCCTTAGCTGCTCAGGGACTTACCGTTGTCACGCCGAATTCGAGTCTCGGGTATCCATGGCAGGGGCCAACGGTGGTAGTACTCGCTCGCAGCAGCACGCGGAGCCCGACTCTCGTCACAAACAACCCTTACAGATACGAGGATCTCTGCGTGGCTTGTAAGATTTGAAAGGACGATTCTCCCAGGCGCTTATCGGAGGCCGCTGCGTTTACCCATCTGACGGAGAGCTATCGCGGCCCTGTTTACCAAGAAGGCTGACTAGACTGACGTCAGCACCACGAGTCTGCCGGGTCACGTGACAGCGAACGATGCGCCGTTGAAGGGCTGTGAAATGAAGCCCTTTACGTCCTAAGGGGGGAGGGTAGATACTAGAAAAAAAAAAGTTACGAAGAAAGTGGTAGCAGAGAGGTCTGATGGAAGGAACAGAAAAAGACCGAGAAAAGGATTGTGGATCCACTAGCTACCCAGGTAGTGGAGTGTGGAGGGGGTGGGAAAGCATCGTTGCACGGGCTGCGCACATCTTTTGTATTCTTTCCTAAAACGCCGGTGCGACGGTTCCTGTAATTTTTGCAAAGACTGCTCAGAACAAATTCCTGGCGTCTATAACCCATAAAACACGCGTTAGCTTCGCTCTCTGCGCAATGGTAGTCGCCAAGAAAATTAGCGAAAAACGAGCGGCGTTCATACCCCTCAACTCGCAGCCAGAACGAGCGACCACGTAATTTGGATCCGATTATAGGCCGCTAATGTTTATCGTAGCCCCGCACTGGGGATGCCAAAGCACAGGACATGCAGCGAGTTGCAGACATTATTAAGCCGCGGTCACACTGGCAATAAAAGCCTCGTACAAAACACAGTCTGCAGGCATTGTCAGAGGTATTCCGTCTATGATCGTCCTGTCACATCGGCCAGTCAAAAACTGTCTTCACTCATTTAGTAAGAAACCATGCTTCCAACATGCTCGAGGCTCTTACCCAGATGATTCTGTCATCATCGTATGTATGCAGGGACGTGAGAACGCCGAGCTCTCGTCGAAGGCGTTAGAACGCCGGCACCCAGCGTTGCGCTTTCGCATTCGAACGCGTTCGACGAGTGCAGTGGAGACAAAGGTATCTAGCTTTAGGTCTACCCACTAAACATTCAGACCAGAGCTCGGCTTTCTGATGTCCCCACGTGTTCTCGTCTACTCCTCTCCTTTACTTTCTGCTAGCATAAGCAGTGTGACTTCGACTCTACACTCTTAGAAAAAAGGATCAGTATAGTCCTCCCTAAAGGGAGGAACGCTCTTGATACATATGTTCCTTCAGAAAGGGAGAAACTTTCGTCCCTAAAGCAGGGGAGCAAAAGTTCCTCCGTCGCCTGCATCTCATTATGGCGGCCACGAATCCAGAAAACCGAGCTCAATAAGGCTTTACGAGAACACTAAGTCTACTGTATGGAGCGAGCGGAGCAGCAAATAAAAACGTAACACGAGCTTTCCGCGAACTGTATTTATTTCCGAAGCCGGCTTCCCCTGCAGGTAAAGAAACTTACGTTTCGAAAGCATGCAGTCACTCAGTCTTCTCATCGTCAGCAAAGCGATGTTAAGCGGAGACAACCGGCACCCAGTTCGCGCACTTTTTGTCTTACCTTTGCTATTCCTCGAGCCACAATTCCTTCGTCAACCGTTGCGTCAACCGCACATCACGAAGGAGAGGTAAACCATTCGCCCGCAAAACCAGAAGCCGCTCTCAAAAAAAGCAAATCGGAAGCAGCCTCTTCGCTCATTTAAGCACGGTAACACGAAATTATGGCGTGGCCGCGTAGCGTAAAAGGAGGTTAAATCGCTTGCCACTAGATGGCAGGGTCAAGCAGAGTAATCGCAAGTAGCTAGGCTAGGTGGCGCTAGGTACCGCCCAATTCATGTTTCACAACAATATTTTATTTTTTTCGCGCCACCATTGCGCTTCGGGAGCCTCCATTATACACGCATATAGAACATACAATGATTACATACACATACATCGCACATACAAACATCAATACAAGAGCTAACAACAGCACACTAGCCCGATCACTACTCCCGAGCTCTGCGTTTCCGTCTTTTATAATGGTTGTTTTGAACGTACGGAATTTCTCGGTGACTCCCTAAGCAATAAAAAATATTCCCAGCATGATGATTTTTTTTCCAGCAACGTCATACATCTGAGAGTATTTTTAATTGCTCAGGGATGAATCTCTTATTAAAAAGAAAACGCTCGATCATGCCATAATTATTTGAAAGCCAATAAATCGAGCCGCTCCAATGCGGTTCCAAGCCATGAGCCATCTTGGTTCTAAAGATCATGGTTGCCAGTTATCTGAAGCTTTATCTGAAATCGCGGGAAATGCTTTCCCGTCCTCCAGAAATGTTAAAACAGTTCGCGACAGAGGAAAACAATATAACCTGAGCTTGCTAACACCCTATCTAAAGCTGAGGAAGTCGCATTTTTGCATTGCGACCATCGACGGTTACGTCCGCTCTACATTACGCACCAAGATGGCGGCGCCCAATAGCAGATCGGAGAACGGAGTGCCGATACTCTAAGCGTAGCTCATTTAGTGGCTCTTCCTCCCCCTAGTGTAAGCTACTCTAAAGTGAAAAACATTCCAACTGAATATCGTTGCACCGCCCCCCCTTAATGTAAACCAGTATCCTGAACCGGTGTTCGTTGCTCAGCTTTTTTTGCCCGAAATTACCGTGCAGGTCTGCGTTCCACACGTATTTCATCGAACTTCAGGGCCAGTAAAGTTTTACTACGCTAAATCTGTATTTTATTCGTGAAGAGGTCAGCTTTGTGTGTGTGTATTCCTCGATGCTAAGACAAAACTTCCACATAAAAGAGCCTTGTCTCGCATTTCTAGTTTTGCGAATTGGTGAAACAGCCGTGATATTTTGTCGTGCTAGCCCAAAGCAATCTGGCATTCCAAGATACATAGACTCATAAGTTGTTATCATAAAAATCAACAACCAGCGCAAAACTTCCACAAATGCCTGATAAGGATCGTAAGTCTCGTAACATTATGTCATTCGCTTTTAATGAACGAAATCACCGTATTTTACTTGCTCTGGCAGCTATGACTGGTTATTCTAGTCAAGCTAGTATTCGCACCGCCACTAATAAATGAAGCGAAATCAATTTGCATTCGCAAGCTATGTTAGACGAAGACTGAAATACACACGAAGGAAAGAAGGCAGCTGACTTTACGTGTTCGCGTCGGAGGCTTCGCACCATATACTGGTCAATTGGGATTCTACGTTCTTTGTAACCAACACTTAGTAAAAGGTCAGTATTATTACCCAGAACTTGTACAATTATTGGGAACTCATGACACGTACCGCGGGCGACACTTCCCAGAGATTTCGACCTCGTGGGTTGTCGTCGCCGCGCGCGCGAAGAATGGAAAAACCTGTTTTCTCTCCCCTCTTGGCGCGAGGAGAGGGAAGTCGGAACTTCCCGTCGGTCGTGCTGCGCGAAGAGAGAGAAGGGGGCAGCCCTGGCATCCCGCCAAGAAGTGAAAATCTTCGTGTCTTCTGTTTGAAAGACTTGTTTTCAAACATTACTCGCATTATGCAAAATGCCACTTAGTATGCAGTTGCTACGTGTGATGTATGATTTTAGAAACTTCCACCGCGCTTACCCAGTTACTTTACGGATCACGGAGCACTGGTGGCAGTGGTCAGTCGCTTCCCCGACGCCAGCCATCACGGCTAGGAGAATTAACCATGTCGCACCTCCGTCCACAAGTACGTGACGGCACCATTCGACCCTCATTGTGCGACCATGCTACAGCTATCGCTTTTGTTTCTTCGCCCATTTTGGCCAACACATACTCATTTTTAAATCTTTCGTTTTTGTGCTTTGAATTAAGACCACGCTGCACGCAGATGACGAGAGTTTTTTTTTCAAAACCCATCCGGTCATGCCCTCACCCGAAAAAGGACGCACCGGTCTGTCCTCTTCGTTTTCTTCATGATCCCTTTCTTCCCTGTCCATGCGATGAATCATGCGATTACATCAGATCTCGGTTTGATCAGAAGATGAAACTGAGACAGAATATCCAGCCTGTCTGAATTTGCAACATGGCGGAAGGTCCAATCGAGACGGCAAGTCCAACGAGTCTGAATGTCCAACGTCTCGTTGTGCATTCAGGATCGTCAGACAAACAGACTCAGAATATTCAATGCAGGGTGTGCTTCTGGTCAACATAAAATAAAGATGTAGCTAAAGATTTCTTTCCCAAAGCTTACATTTTTTTCTTTAAAAAAAAAAACAGCTCCTTTACGGTTTTCCCAATTAAAAAAAAAAAAAAAAAAAACGGCTCGGGGGTGACTTTTTTAGGTTTATCGGCACATACACAGAACAGAAATCCCTAGTCATAACGAAACGAACACATACCCTAGTCAAACTTCAAAATTCCCAAGATTGAAAATGGGTGAAAAAACTAGAAATGTACTACGGGTAAATGCAAACTGTACACTTTAATCTTCGTGTCGCTTACACCGTACCGGATGGAGGACATTTGACATTTCCCGCGAAATGTAGCAGTAAAATATTCCCGTTAGAATTAGCGATACTTTTTCGCCACTAAATTTAGTGGGAGGGATCTAAGGCCTAATTTCACGTAACTTGCGTAAGGTCGCAAAGGCTTTAGTTATGCCATAAGAGTATTTTGCTAAATTTTAGTACGCAACGGTTTCGTCAGAACGTGATGGTTGTCCGGCAGCGAGACGCTGCTTCGAACCATAAAATCTAGATGCGGAATAAGACTGCAGAATGAAAGAAAACTTTGAACCAGAGTCTCTGACAAGGTAAGAAGTGCAGGGATGACCTTTAGTTGTTCCGCCTCCAGCTCTTCGGCGTCTTCAGCTCTTCGGCGTCTTCCTCGCAGCACCCGCGCGCAGACGAAGCACGGCGGAAGACTTGAAGCGTGAGGCCGGGCGTTCGAAAGACACATCCTGCCATTTTTATTCCGTCAGTGAGCCCAAGAGAGTGAAACAGAATTCCGTGTCTTTGCGCTGGTCCGATAGTGTGCAGTTTAAGTCGGTGCTTAGAGGCACATCACCAGTCTATGGTTCCCATCAACGGTGCCTGCAATATGAGTATTAATAAGTACATAGAAGGCGTCATGCAATCGAGTTTTCGGTTGTGCATCGCACGTTTGTCTAAACTAATCATCAGTCCTTCAATGGAGCTTGCCAGATGACTTCCTTGCTTCGGCACATAGACTCTCATTTTTTCCTCTCCTCTCATTTATGTTACTGCGGTAGGTAGGTAGGTAGGTATTTCTATTTAAGCGCCTGCGAACAGCCGAGTGTCCTCGGTAGCAGTGCATTGACCTGTGAAATACAAGTGCACAAATAAGATCAGGACGAACTGAACAATCAAGTCCCACAAAAATGTCCACGTGAATAAACAAAGTATCGTAAGTCTTCTGCATACGTGTTATGGGGAAAATGACCCACACATCGGGATTAAAGGTGTCTCGGCACTTGTTAGTCTGCCCCTATTGTACACGAAACTTCAACGCTGTCAACAACTCCGCCCAGTCAACTGAGCCACGCACAATTTGAAGCAGGAAATGCATATTTCTTTCAATTCCACGATCGTACAGTGACAACAGACCGACGTCCACTGCAAGATGATTGTAGTCGTAAAACAACGGCGGCCAATGTGTATATCATTAAAAACATTATAATAAACTTGCATAGAACATTTTAATTGAATTACTGTGCGACACCGCTGCAGAGTGGAGAATTTGAGGAGAATTTGAGACACGATCAAACACAATAAAGCTTAAAAGGACATTTGGAATTACGAAATGTGTTCATAAGCCGCGAAATGATACCCACGTTGCGTAGCCCCTTCTTTACAGTGCGGAAAACGTGTACACGAAAATGTAATCGAGAATCCACATAAAACACCAAGATCACGCACATGAAGTATTTTCGTATTTGTCCATAAAAGAGGGAATAGACAAAAATTATGCTTTCTTTTCTCCTAGTAAGGGATATTACTAGTGTCTTTGTTTAGGTTCAGTCAGAGCGTATTCATCAAACACCCTTCCTCAATGGAGCGGATGTATCAGTAAGCTGTAGTTCAGATTGTCTGCCTTGAGGAAGTGTTGTAAGTCATCGGCGAACATTAGCATTTTCTAATTCATAATACAGGACGGTCAGTCATTTACAAGCAGCAAAAACAAGAGTGGTCATAGGTTAGAACCTTGTGGCACGCCAGATAAAGAAGTAAATGATTCGGAAACACAGTTCGAAAATCGAACCTGATTTTGGCGGCTACCAAGATAACTCTTAAACCATGCGCAATTCAATGAACATAACCAATATTCTTTCAATTTCAACAAAAGTATCTGGGGGCCACCTTATCAAAAGCCTTTATCATGCAAAGGTAAATTCTGTCCACCTGACTACGGTTGCATACGACAGGTCCGCTGTGACCAAGAAAAGCTGTTAAATTTGTTTCTACTCATCTGCCCTTGAGAAACCCGTGTTGTACAGGCGATTTGTATGTTTAAAATAAAAATACAAAGGTTCACAAACCACAATTTCAAAAACTTTAGAAAATTCACGAATGAAGGAACACAGGGCAAACTTTATTCACATTGCAAGGATTCCCAGATAAAAGGACAGATATTACAACTGACATTTTTCAAGGGGAATGCTAAACCCCATATTGTAAAGACAAATTAAAAATATATGTCAGGTCAGCGACAAAATTTCAGCACAGCCTTTGTTAATAAAACTTAAAATGCCATCACAACCATTTCAGAGTTTCGGTTTAAGTTTCTCAACAGAACACACCACATCATCCTCCGTTACATTTCGGGATGCCAAGTTGTCAGCCAAACCTTCAAATGCGACAAGGGGGGGGGGGGCATAATATGAGCTTTCGAAAAACATGAGTTAAAGTGCTCAGCGAAAGCTTGTCACACCTGCTGCCGTTCAAAACAGATCCTATCATCAAATTTCAACACAGCAGCGCTGGAATTACCTTCGGTTTGTGACCGCGCATAACACCAAAAACGACTTGTTTCTTTTCTTAAATTGACCTCCAGATGACCGTGATAGCTCGCTTCATCTCGAGTATAGAGCTTCTTGACTATCATTCTGCAAATTTAAAATCCTTGAAGCTGATACTCACTTTTTAATTTTTGTTTTTATAGTTCGTGTTGCCTCTACCTTTTATGCCTACAATGCTTTAAATCAGATGAAAACCAACTAATTAGAACTCCCTTGAACACTGTTTAGGTAAAAATTCTTCCAGAGCCCGCTTGTCAGTTAATGATAACAAGTGGCAACGTCCTTAAGGCTAAATAGGTGAGACCAATCATAATCATCAGGACGATTGTACAGGCCCAAATAGTCGCCACGCGCATACTCGGATTCGGTATGGCCTACTCACGTAATAGTTCGAGACAAAAAGATGAAGTAAACGGTGGATGAAAATAGTCGAATATTAAAGGTTCGAAGGCATTTGTATCGGAGACCAATGAACCTAATGTTTCACATACTGATTATCCGTACCTGTATAGGGCTAATCAGCAATTGAAACATTTCCAAGTGAAATTGCGTTTCATTTTTGCCTCTGTTATTTGACGAACGTGCTCCGTCGGTCGGGCTTATTGGCCATTTGTGTGCTGCAAATAAAACTCTTCAAACATTTTTTTTTATGTAGAAGTTTCGGTAACTTAGCCAATGACAGTTCGTGGCTTCGAGGCACATTAAATGCACATTAGACTGCAAACCATGGAAGGAGAGTGTTACGAGATGACCAAAATTGACAGAGGTTCTCAGTGTGGATAGGTTAAATACTAGTAGGGTGCCTCAATGCCTGTCTGTTTTAGGGTGGAGACGTCCTTTGTCGCATCGAGTGCCACCAGCGCGTGACAAAGCAAAGGTATGAATAAACTTTTGGCGGTAAAATGGCATGAAATCATTAGCCAACCCTACGCATTTGAGCTGACTCACAGAAAACAATTCAGTGATAAAATGACGAAGGCTTGATCCCTGATAAAGTGCACTAGCGTATGAGGACACTGTACCTACAAAACGACAGTACCGTCACCTTCCGCGTCCCTATATAAACACTATATTTCTTTCTTTATTTATTGATTTATTAATTTGGCAGGCCCTGGCCGGCAGGGCGGAAGAGTAAAAAGGCATTTCTGCCAGTGTACATTCGATCAATGATATCAAATCAGAACACAGTGCACACAACTTTCTCCTTTTAATGTTGATTATTCAGCATTCCCTGCGATTCACGAGCGCGAGCCAGATAATCGTCGCGTGGCAATTACGTTGCGTTTTTATATCCCGCTTACAGGGAAGCTTCGACGCCCGAAAACACGCCGTGACGTCACAAATCCTGTGTACAGATCAACGACACGAGCGGCACTTCAATATTCTTTTTGTTTTTTTTTATTTCCACACGCACGCTTTTGTGTAGCACCACATATAAATCTGTGCTCAATCCAAAAAGTGTCTATATCCAGTACGTCCCTCGTGGGTGCTGCTACTTGACTTTGACCACTGCGGTCGGGGCATGCCCGGTCCTGTCTCCCGGATTAGATACGCGTAGCGTTCCGCCGGCACCGTGTCTCCTTGTTTCCGTCCCTTTGGTCTATTTCCGCGAGGCTTCTGCGAGGGGGACACGTGAACGGTCCGTGCAGAGGGAGACAATACCGCACAGAAGGCAAGGCCTGCGCATGCGACGTCATCGTCAAGGGATCCTTGACCCGAGAAGAGTCGCCGCAAAACGGTAGAGGTGTCCGTCTTGGCGTCGCCACGTTCCAGCGTCGCGCTCTTGTGAGACGTTGCAAGACGATGGCGATGCTGACGCAAGCTAGGCGGCACCGCTTGTGCCCACTAGTGTTGACGTTTGGAGGGGAAGGCGCAGGCCTTGCCTTCCAGATGGTATTGGCAGAGACCGCGAAGAAGACCAATTCCCCGGGCTCTGGGCAAAACGCTGAAGCTATCCACCACGCCAGCAAAATATAATTCGTTACTTTACAGCGAAGCTGTCTATGGATCGATTCTGGCAGATCGACTCCGGGGTCAGACCGAGCGTAGATCAACAATTTTGTACAGTTAATGCTGCAGACGCCGGCGCCGCACGCGCGCTTCTTCCCCGTATAAAAGATTCGAAGCAAATAACCAAAACAAAGCATTGACGAGTACAAGATGCCATTTGGTTTAGACTTTTGCTTTAGAACAGTTAATGCTGCAGACGCCGGCGCCGCACGCGCGACTCGTCCCTGTAAAAAAGATTCGAAGAAAATAACAAAACTAAAACGTGGACGAATGCGCGTGCAAGATGCCACTTGTTTTAGGCTTTTGCTTTAGAACAGTTACTGCTGCAGACGTCGGCGCCGCAGGCGCGCGCCTTCCCCCCACGCGTGGCGTCTCTCTCCTCCCTGACATCGTGCAATGCCGCGCGCTCTTCGGCGGCCACCTGCCGAAGATCGCGCCACTGTCCTTATCAGTTGGACTTTAGACTTCACATGGGTCGCACCGGTGTTGTACGTTCCGAAGAGGAGCAGCGGGAGTACGAGGAGCGTCGGCGTGCCCAGAAGCGAGAATGGGCAAGTCGCCAATGTGAAACCGCCGTTTCCGCTGCTCCCACACTCTTAGAAAAAAAAAAAAAAAAATTACACCACCTTCCCGAGGGGAACCATGGGGTGATGCGGAGCATCGCGGATCGTTATTAACGGTGTTATTAACGGTGTTAGTAACGTTGTTAGTAACGTTAACTTGGGTTCCGCCGCTCGCTTCGTATACGTTTACGTTGAACTTCACGGTCCCGAACCTCAGGTTCTGCTGCTCGACGTTCACGAACCAACGCGGCTTCCCGTTCTCGAAGGTCGGGTTCCGCCGCTCGCTTCCTACGTTTACGTTGAACTTCACGGTCCCGAACCTCAGGTTCTGCTGCTCGACGTTCTCGACCCGCCGCTGCTTCACGTTGTCGTAGTTCAGCATCCGCCGCTCTACGTTGACGAATGGACGCCGCTTCTCGTTGCCGTAGTTGAGGGTCTGCCGCTCGCATCAAGCGTTTGTGCTCAGCGTCGCGTGCCCTTCGCTGCGCAGCTTTGTCTTCAGTGGACGTAGCGTTGCTGTGAGTTTGTGGGGTGGTGCTGACGCTTGCTTGCGCCAACCCACTAACTGACGGGACTGCTCCTTCCATCACACTTCATCGGAAGAACGGAGTGAAGTGGAGTCAACAGCGCTGAACTGAACGCGCGCAGAGAGAGAGAAGGAGCTACCGCTGCTTATACTCACAGTTGAAGGAGAGGAGACTAGAGGAGGAGAGTTGCGCATGCGCGCGGGGTGTGGTTAGAATCGAACGCACGCGAAGTGCACGCACAGCTGGTACAGAGAGAGAGCGGAGAGAGTAACGCGCAGCTGTTGGAGAGAGGGAAGGAGAGTTGCGCATGCGCGCGCGGTGTGATTAGTATCGAACACACGCGAAGTGCACGCGCAGCTGGTAGAGAGAGAGAGCGGAGAGAGTAACACGCAGCTGTTGCAGAGAGGGAAGGAGGAGTGTTGCGCATGCGTAGTGTGAGTGCAGACTACAACGCCGACGCCGCGGGACATAGCCCCGAGCAAGAGATGCTCCGCATCTAAAAGGGGACCAAAAGGAGATAACAGACCGCCTTTACCACCCTCCTCCCGGCCAGGGGTGAAGCGCTCCACTTGTTACCTCCTCAGGCACAGCAAACACGAAAAATGCGGTGCTACCAGGTGAAGTTCGCCGCGTAGAGGCACCAAGGAGTCATGTATTACCTCCCAGAGGGTGCACCTGTTTTGCACTGCCCAGAGCCGTTTATTGAGAGAGTTTGGCCATACATTGGTTTGAATAGGCGAGCATCTCGGGGCCAACCACAGGCCGCGAAACAGCCCCTAGCGGTGGTCGTGTGCTCTAAATTTGTGACACAACTATAGACCTTTCCAATGTTTACAAAATCACAGTCCAGCGTGCGATCTTCACAGCCCAGCACGTGCGTGTTCGTCGCTTCGGAAAGCGAGGAAAGCACGCGCCATACGCACGAACACTCAAGATGGCACCGGCTCACCTTATGTGCGAGCGAAAGCAAAACTGGAAGCGCGAGCACGGAAGCTCCATGTGTTCAGACTTTGCTCGAGCGCGCGAGCTGGGGAGAAATGCAAAAAGCGCTGGTCTCGCGCTTCTAGCTTTGGCTTCGCTCGCAGATAAAGTGAAACGAAGTATAATTTGAACCGTGCCGAGCGGAACTCCGCGTCTCAAGACGCTCGCGCACCCCACCCTTTGCACTGCTTTCTTTCAGCCAGTCTCAGGACGCTGTTCTAGCAGTGCAGACAAAGGCATGGGCACGAGCGCGTGGCTTTGGAAAGTGCCTCCTATGCACGAGGTCTCGTACAAACAAAAGCGTTTCGCTGAGCTAGGCTCACGCGCCCTGTGCCTTTGTCTTCACTGCAGACATTTGTGAGATGGAGTAGAGGTCTCCTGATTGGTCGACGCTGTCACAAATTTAGTTTACGCTCCAAGCGTGGGGGGAATATTCGGCGCTGGCGGCGGCCTTTGCTCCGCCTATTGGCCAAACTCTCCCAATACACGGCTCTGGCACTGCCAAAGCCTGGGCGCTGCGATTGGCTGTGGGAAGGCGCAAACGAGTTCGCTAATTGGTCTCCTCGTATGACACGTGATTATTCGCGCATGCGTGGGAGAGCGCCTGCCCGGCCGCCGGGAGCGTCGGTGGGGAACGCGACGACAGTGCCGGCATAACGGTCTTCTCGAACGTTCGACGGAGGCGTCCCAGCGCAGGAACGTCCTTTATTGTTCTGTTCGGCTCAGTCTCTTCTTACGAGGTCACCGAGAGCGCTGGATTGACTTCAGTCGAAGATCCAAGTCGTGTGCACCTTATGCAGGTAAGGAAATGTTCTGCACGGGCGGCAGTTGGCGTCGGTTATGACCGCCCGGGAAGACGACCCCCGTCTTCCTTAGACAAAGGGTTGGCGGACATGTTGGCACGTCTGAAGGCGTCGAGCGTTCGATAAAATTAGTGTGTAGCGCGAACGCAAACACGGTTTAGACCATCGAAGTTCATAAAGAGCAAGAACAGGAATGACTGTCGCTTGCACTAGCGCATATTTAGAAGGTTGGCATACGATAACCAGTGGCGTAGCCAGCAGCTTTTCCCGGTGTATGTGTGTGCGGGTGGAGGAAGGAGGAGAGCGGCGGCTCGGCGAGCCGGGCGGCCGGGCGACAAGACGCCTTTTGAATCAGGGGTCGCCTACGGTTAAGGCGTGAGGGGTATAAGGATTTCTCTCTTTTTTTATTTTTTTTTTTTTTGGGGGGGGGGGGGGGGGGCCGTTGGTGTGTCGCGTTCGGACGTTAAATTGAGCATTTGATCAAATATATAAAAATCTCAAAAGATTTTTTTTTTTTTTTTTTTTTTTTTTTTTTACGCAGAGCAGTAGTCGATTAGGCATTCATTGGCGGCACCGGCCAACCGGGGCGATTAATTCTGAACGTCGTTGATATTTGTAAAAGTCAGTGTTAAACACTGGTTTTTAATATCAACGTTGTTTTTTTGTTTGTTTTTTTAATTTAACGATGTTTAATAAATTGTTTGGTAAAATGTCACTTTACCTTGAAATACCAAATATAAATGTCTGAGCTAATTATTTGTGCGCTTCGCAAACATTAATAGTAGTATATTACGGAATAAGGTCATGAAGTTGTTACAGGCAGCGAGGATAGCAGTTATATTGTCTTGGCATTTTCTTTGCCTGTGATCAGGCATTTCTTAAACTCTGATTTTTTAGTAGGCGAGTTAGATACAACTCAAGTTTGCATTATTTGAAGTTGATTGAATATATTTCTTTCGTCCTGCGGCAACGTTGCAGGGTGATTTCGTCGAGAGTACTGGATGCCTGCTACCTTGGACGCATCTCGTGACAGTTCTTAACACTGTTTACTGCAGCTAAGCGTAGTGCGATATTTTATTTTGATTTTCTTGTTCCCATTTGTGCACTTGAAATGGGGCTCTTGATCTTTATGTTTACTTTGTGTGTCTGCTGTTTGTTGATTTCCGAGAGAAAATTGAGTGTATACGTCGAGTAAATAAATTAGATTAAGACACACAAGGCGCTTGAGTGTGTCTTTTTCGGTGTTATTTTTTTGTGTTTTCGTGCTTGTGTACTGTTCTTCTCATGTCTAAATAAAACATAGATATAATTTTAAATTTTATTCTGGCAAATTACTTCGGCAAAAAAATTTTTGTATTTGCCGAAGTTCGACATTCGGCAGTTAGAAATTATTCGTGCACTTCGCAAACATTAATAGTAGTATATTACGGAATAAGGTCATTAAGTTATTGCCGGCAGAGAGACTAGCAAGTATATTGTCTTGTTTTTTTTTGTTTTTTTTTGCGTGCGATCAGGCATTTTTTAAGGCTGATCATGCAATAGGCGAGTCAAATGGCTGAGTTTGCATTATTTGAAGTTGATTGAATATATTTCTTCCTACTGCGTCAACGTTGTAGGGTGATTTCGTCGAGGGTACTGGATGCCTGCTACCTTGGACAAAACTGCAGGTAAGCGTAGTCAGATTTATTATTTTGATGTTCTTGTTCGCATTTGGGCACTTGAAATGAGGTTCTTGATTTTTATCTTTTCTTTGTGTGTGTGGTGTTCGTTCATTTTCCAGAGAAAATTGTGGGTATACTTCGAGTAAATAAATTAGAGTAAGACACACAAGGCGCTTGAGTGTGTCTTTTTCGGTGTGTTCTTTTTCTGTGTTTTCGTCCTTGTGTGCTGTTCTTCTCATGTATCAATAAAACATAAATTCAATTTTAATCTGGCAGAGCACTTCGGCAAAAAATATCTGCATATTTGCCAAAGTTCGGCAGTTAGTTTTGGCGGTCATAGGGATCTGCTGTGGTGCTGAGTAGCTAATGTGGTGTAGCGCTCTGTGGTGTATATTCTTCCTCTGCCCTTGTCTTAGAGCGCAATCATGTTTTTTTTTTTTTATCACGTACAATACCAACTCGCCCAACAATCAGCACTTGTATATACTAACCTGCTACAGTAGTTGTACCCCTTTGACTAAGATCTGTTATAAGAACTTGAGATTGGGCGAGTTGGTTATTCATGTTTTTCGACGTAGCGCACTCGAGAAACTGTCACTCGAGCATTCACACACCCAAAGAACACACCGTGCGTGTGTTCTTTGGGTGTGTGAAGGCTTGAGTGACAGTTTCTGGAGTGCGCTACGTCGACAAACAAAAATAAGATTTGTTAGTTACCTAAGTAAATCGGGTGACAAATTTAAACATGACCGGTGAATACAAAGTGCCTACGATTACCACCCACCATGTGATAATTTTAGTCAGTGGTAACAAGTCAACAGTTAAACTGGTCACGTCTGGTAAGTATGGTCGATGCTTTATAATGCTGGAATCAGAGGCCCATCAAATGCTCCAAATGCGTCTTAGAAAAATCTAATATTTCTTCACAGTTCTTCAAATTCGGGATGATATGTTTCAACTTCATATCACATGATTTCCACATTTTTTTTTTGGTTTCAGGCAGGCAGTGCAATCTACCCGGTGGCTGTCAGCTGAAGCCTAATTAATCCTGAGGCGCCCAGCTATGTGGCAGTGGAGGGAGACCTCGAAGCCGCATCGCCTGCTGAGGCAGTCCTGGTTGCATTCTGCCTCTAGATCATCTTAGCGACGACTAGAGCCCCGAAAGTGTTGTTCCAGATGCCTTTATTGCGCTTAGTGGTTTCATCTTAGAACTTTTATAAGATGTCTAGTCATGCCATTGATTTTTATGCCATTTTGTTTGTGACAGCCACAATAAAACATTGTCATGTACTTTCACAACTAGTCCGTCTTCATCTATTATAAGGCCCACCTTTGAAGCACGTACTATCACACCCACAAAGGGCCATAGTACCTTTCTTTAGGGGGTAAAAGTGATTCCATCAAGTGTGCATTTAACCTGTAATAAGGTGGTGAACTGGGCCAGTTGGTTGCTGTTATACATGATGGGGAAAACAGCTCGGAAATCGCGGACTACGAAGAACAAACATGACAGGACAGCATCTTTCTGTCGTGTTTGTTCTTCGTAGTCCGCGATTTCTGAGCTGTTTTCCTCATCGTGTGTATTTAACCCCAAAGTGGATCATAGTTCCCTCCAAAAGGAGGTAAAAAGCAGCGCCCTCAATTACGTCGTCTTACCTCTCAAAAGGATTGAAATTCCCTCCTAAAGGAGGTAAAGGCTGACCCTGAAAGGATGCACTTTTAACACCAAAAGGAACTAACGTTACCTCTAAAAGGAGACAATGTTGCACCCTAACCTAGGGGGCAAGTTTGCACCCTCGTTGCAGGGGGTAACGATACCTCCAAAAGGGATTGCCCTGTGTGCAAGTCGGTTACCCCCTTAAGGAGGGTACTACAGTACCCTTTTTTTAAAGAGTGCAGCCCGACATAGTAAATCGCACCAGAGCGCCAGCTTCGCTGGACTTCCCTCTTCACGAGGTAGAAGGGCTCTCAAATTTCTTTCTTTAGATAGCACTTATTATATTTTAAGCACTGGGACGTAGCACTTCCTTCCGTGGTGTATCAATTTATTACTTCAAATTTTACCATTGTCACTAGACTCTTAGCCGTCCCTGAGCACGGCTGCTCCGTTGTTGTCCATTCGCTTTTACGGCCTGACGCTAGCTGACTGTCGAAAGTCTATCGCTGGAGGTGACACAAACAAAAGACATCTGATGGCAGTCACCACCAAAGGCTCTTTCGCTGTTAGGAAGCATGTCACGATATTTAGTTATCGGAAAAAGAAATTATAATCAGCTCTATGGAGTGCTACAGGATTCATAGCTTAGAGGCATATTGGAGTGCGGGCTTACGCGACTTTCCTGTATGTGGTAAGAGACCTTGCCCCCTTGAGAGCTCTTGCTCTCCAAACACGTGTATCCAATCCTAAAAGTGCTGGACGACCCTTGCACATGTTTGGCTCATCAGTGGAAGTGCAGCGTCACCCACGGAGCGGACGCGTAGGCCTTGAGTTTTTATAGTCAGTGAGAAGATGAAAACGTCAAAGCGGTCTCTCAGTTGTCACACCTCCCGCACGAGTTACTACTCGAATTCGGGAACACTACGACGTCTTGTGAGCTAACTTAAGCGTGGATACTTCGTGATTAAGTGTGCGATTGTGACTAAGCGAAGCATACACGCTTTGCTAAAGCACGGCGGAAGGCAACGAGCGTGTGCTTGAGGCTGGCCATTCAAAGAAGACACCCTGCCGTTTTAATGTGAAAGCATTAACTGTCCCATGAAGCGAGCTGACGTCATCAGTTTGAAGTGCGAAAACGGCACCTAGTTGCCGCGATCACCTTCGGTTCCATTAGCTGGCGCGCGTCGACGGGGCTCCCATTGACCGCTGCGCTCGCCAGTTTCCACGACCGCTCACCCCATGGCGCTGCGTGTCCATCAGCGCGCCGTTAACACGGAGCGTCCAAGGTCACCAGGTGAGCACGCGCGCTTACCGGCGACGAAAAGTACGCAGCAGACGAAAAAGGGAGCGGTCGAGCGTCTTGCATGCTTTTGCATTCACACTCATAAGAAGTGCTTAGGTGTACCTTGAGCTTTTTTCATCCTGTCAGCAAATATAAAGAATGTGTTGATCTGGATCGCATCAATCCGAGCTTACTGTTGTAGTCTGGTTCAGCCGGTCAAGATATTTATTTACGAGAAGCAGAATCTAAGCATGCCCGGTCGTCAGTACATCGAGTTCCGAACACTTTAGTCGCCCGTGCTCATGGCTTGATGGCACCCTTGATGATGATAGCAAGCTGTCTGCTACACTTACTTGTTGCGTTTGTTTTTCGTTTTTTTTTTTTTGCCAGTTTCTAATTTTTGTTTGTTTGCATCATAAGTTCAGCACAAAGACCGTCGATCAGAGCAGTAAGATGCGAGTTACAATGACTTATGACTACTAAGCAGGCGTCTACAGAAACGAATTGCACCATGCGGCGCTGCGGTCGCTTTTTTGCTCTACGGCTATCAAAATCGATTTCTCGTCAAGATTGGAGAAACAAAAGCCGCGCTGGCCGAACCAGCTGTTGGTGTTCACGGGACTGGGTTTGTATTATATCGAGGTAAGCAGTTTTTTTTTATATTTTTTTTTATTGAGTGTTTAGGGTTTAGGGTTCAACCTTGTTAGAAATGAAAGAAACTGAGCGTCGTTTCTTTTGAGTAATAAGAACCGATAAGAATATAATAAAAAGAAATACCACGGTAATGAAATATGCATATGCTAACAACTAGCTTTTACTTGTTGCCTTTAATTCAGGATTATTTCCAATTGTCAAAAAAGACGGACAGGCGTCTGTGTCTTATTACGTCATCAAGGTGACCGGCAGCTTTTATTCTTGACTCAGCTATTCAGCACAAAGTCAAAAGTATAAATATAGGAGTGTACGTCGAGGATTATTTTGGGCGTCATCAAACATATGTGAACATTCGTAGATATTGGCTCGCAAACATTCGAAATGGCCAATCTTGTTAAAACATTCCCTCTAATGTTCAGTTTTATGTTTGCCATATATTGAAAACATGTGTGGATATAATTTTACCAGTAGTCTATCTTCTAACAAAGTATATCTGCTTTTATTCTTTATAGTAAAATGTTTAGTAGGTAACTCTGTATACTGCCCATAGAAAATATTCTTCTTACAAGCCGGGAATTATCTTAATTTCTTATTCAGTACAATTGCTCTTGATCTTTAAGCCGCTGAGCTCTACACTTCTGAATCGCGATCTTAAGATCTTTGTGAGTACGAACCTTTGCTTCTTTTTTCTTTTTGTCCATAACAAATGCGCATGAGGAGAAAGGTTTATCATTGATTTTAGATTATGCACAACATGCACAATTATTACTAAGAAAATGAAATAAATCAATCATCTTACCTGAAAGTAAAAAAAAAGAAGACATTGTTGGCTTCTTTTAACCTTAATATCTGTCTCAGAACGGACAACAAACAACGCACATTAAGGAACTTATATACGGGGACTTCTGATTTTTTTTTTTTCTAAATTAACCTGTGTGTTTGTAAAGCTTCTTTATACCTTTCTCTACAATAGCGAGATTATGAGGCATGTATTTACCATACTAGATCACAGAAAGTATAAAACATAGAGAGGACGAAACACAGACGACTACACTCTCTCACTCTCCCTCAACCTTTCCGCATCACCAACTCCTTAGACCTGATCTCACACCTCACCCCTCTCCATGATTCGCCTGCCCCCCTCGGTCTGTTTTCCTTAGATATCGAAGACATGTATTTTAATCTCGATGTCCATTACCTGCTTGAGTCTGTGAGCAACGCCATAGATGAGAACGGCATGTGCAAGTTCCAAAACGCGTCGGGAGTCTCCGTTAAAGGGTTCCTTTCTCTGCTAGACCTATACCTCCGCTCGACGCTCGTTGAGTACGAAGGAAAAATTTACATCCAGAAGGCAGGCGTCTGCATCGGGTCT